>JABBWA010000103.1:0-173585 GCA_016628065.1 Suillus lakei
GAGAACAAGTCGATTCGGATGCAATATGAGATAGCTGAATGCAGCGGATTGGCAGCGTACGATACAACGAATAACGAAAAGCGTGGTTGCGACCTGGTCAGAATGAACACAGAACTACAAAAAGGACAATAAAGTCTTACGATACCTGGAAATGTCTGGTGATGACAGAGCCAACGCGTTTTCCGGAACAGTGGGAGACTCCTACTGCAGCAAAAGTGTCGCCCCAGATTTAATCTTGTTGGTTCGTCCAACTTTGGCACGGATGGCAGTGAAGACATAGGTTATGCTGAGCGAAAACAAAGTGATTCAATACGTGTTGTCCTGGGCCACCCGAACATTCTGCGAGCCAACGACGGGTACCTGGCATAGAGATCAAATCATGCAGTAAAAGTCGAGTACATCCGAGTCATCACTGCACAAATAGGTTCTCCTCGCTCCTCGATTGCCACAATTCCAGACCCCGTCGTTCGAGTTTTCCATCCGAAAATCTGTTTGAATTGTTCATTTAAGGCCCCTATTTCGCTTCCCGTGCGATCTAGCATGGATGGTGAATGACAAGAACGTAAGGTATTTTGATGTGAAAGCAAACTAAGAGGCAAGGCCGTTGGCAGATTTTGTAGCAGTGTCCGCAAGTATTCAAGCACACTCCAAACTCGGCAGGGATGAGAGATTCAGGTACAGGGAATGACATAGCTAGGGCGTCAAACATAAGGTTGGCGGCGGTGGGGGCTTGGTTGCACTTTTCGAGCCTCAGAAGTGCATTCAAAATGTTCCCACACGCCTCCCTTGCTAATTCGTGACATGTAGCTCTCAGTTTTACCCATCCGATGCAAACCACGCAAACGAAAGACGGATGATCGCCTGAAACGAGAACTATGCGCTGAATCACATGCGTGTCATGCACCCTTTAGGGATGTCGCTTGATCTCCTGGCTTCGCCTTCTCGGTAACTCGCTTGTAGTCCAGTTGCGACATCGAAACAGGTCATTTCAAGACTTTTGGGGTTTATGCTTGCTCACATGCAGAAGGAATTCATCTCTATGAGAATGATTCTTCCTGTCTCAATGCCTATTCGCATCATAAACGAGCAGATGTTCAGGCCCTCCCCTTGTCGTCACGGTGCCTCAAGTATCATTAGGAGAGAAGATCCGCTTCGATTAATATCCCATGCTTTGGACATTATCATCACCTTACACCAGAGACGACACTATTTCTTCCTTCTGTTCACTGGTGGACTCGTGCAATCCCTCGATGTCCAATGTTCAGGTATCTTTGCTCGACCCGGTCAAAGCTATGCTCAAAACTTGTTCGTGAGGGCACGCACCAATGGACCAAATCACATCGGCGTTGCGTGCTGATTACTGGGAGCAGAAAAGAGTGGTGGATGCGAGGCACGATCGAAGCAGAGATGCATGCAAGCCTTGCTGAGGAGTAGAGTATGGGTGCAGGTGACCGAGATGCCGCCTATTCGGACAAAGCCAAACTCGAACACAAAGCTAGGTGTATAGACTACACAACAAATCAAACTGTACATTCGATATCATACTTCATGTACATATTCGGTATCTCAACAAATTGATCGTTGCAATAAAATCACGCTAAATAGGGCTTTACTAACTGCGAGGAGGAGTAAAGGTTAGGAACTCACTCATCTTGAAATCGTCGCCGGTGGTGTCCATGCGCTATGCAGTTCAGAACGAGTTTTCGCTGCGTCCCACAACCGGATAGTCTTATCGTCTGAACCAGACACGATGCGAGTGCCATCCGGCGAGAACGAGGCTGAGTTAGCCCAATCAGTGTGCCCCCGCAAGGGCTCACCGAATGGTTGCCCTGTCACTGCATCCCACAGCTGGACAGTCTTTAAGTTATCCGAGGAACCAGTCACGATGCGAATGTCATCCAATGGGATCACGGCTGAGGGGGACCAAAACAAGTGAGGTGTAAGTAGATGTCAAGTCGCGGAAGGACCTCTGAACTCTTACCCATCCGCCGGACGAAGATAGCCACATCCCAAACGAGTTGGTCCCAGAATTGTAGCATCAGCCCGAACCCTTTAGTCATCTTTCGTTTCGCAATCCGTTGGAGCGAGAACTATTTGCACGGATAGCAGCAGATCATGAGATAAGATTCAGGGTGAGATATCAAACGTACTTTGTATGCCCAACACCACGAGCCCCGTGCCGCCGTCGCGTATGAGTTTATCTATGAAGAACAATTAGTTCAGTTCTGAGTTCGGTTCGACGGAAGACGCATACATCTGCGATGTCCCCAAGGAAAGTAATAGCAGTGTCGGATATCCTGAGTGGTTGTAGAAATGTGGTCTAGTTTTTATCAGACGCCTTGCAAGTACCGATCAATGAGTCTTCATCAAAAATGATACTTATCAGTCACGTACCGAGCTTATATACAAGGAGTGCTTCTGGATTTGAGATTTGACCTCAAATCCCTCGAGCAGGGCTCGTATACACAATTGTCTTTGTCGGTGTGAGGAGTAGTTTGGGACGGGAGTAGATGTGTGTCTCACGTTGATTGAATACCCTTGACCACTGTGCGCCTCGAGGCAGTTATCTTTAATGCAGCGTTCGATAGGCGCTACGGAATTCCAGAAACCCAATAATGGGCGCACGCACGCAAGTAGCAGATTGAGTTGAGATTGGGGCTGAATTTAGGCATTACCGGGTTCTAATCGGAGATGCGTGTAATTAGGGGGAACCTTGCAACAAGAAGACTTCGAGAGAAGTCGAGGCGAAGTTTGAATTTGTCGCTCATAATCCATAATCACGGAATTTATATGATCCTCTCTTTATTAATGGTGATCTTGACACCAGAATAAGCACCACCTTCCGTTCCATTGGCATTCTAGAGGACGCGTGGTCAACAATAACACAATCTTTACCATCCACTCCAAGCTTGCCTTTCCCCACGGTCACGTCGATTTCACCGAATGTGATGTGAGCCTTGGCGACTGTTTGACGAACATCGAGTCCAAATTCCATTTTTTACTAAATACCTGGAGCATGAGGGTCAAACGAAACAATCTTGCGTAGATCTGACCATACGGGCAGTGGGGGCCTAGGGAATATGCACCGGCGAGCTCGGTCTTTGAGTAAACGAGTTTGTGTGGCGGGTTAAGAGTTCCCATGGCTAGGGGACGATAAATCGAGTGTGGTTGTGTTGCTTGACTGAGGAAGGCAAATATGAGCCAAAAAACGATCCTTGAACGGCGGGATCAGGTGCATCCCATTGTAGAATGTACGGCTTGACTCCATGCTAGTCATAATGGAGCTATGAAGGTCAAAATTAGCAGAAGTTGACAAGAGGAGCGTGTGAAAGGTAGTGTATAATGAAAGTCAAAGTTGAAACGTTCACCAACGGTATGGAACAGTGGGCTGTGGCTCAAGACTCTTGTACTGCGCAGGTAAGTAACAGAGAACATGATTCTCGACATCAACTGTCGGGAAGGCGAATATGGAGCTTTGGAAGCGCGGTACATCACTTGTGGGACGCACCTCCATCTTTGAGATAAAAGTGAATTGCAAACTGTAAGGGACATATTGACCCTCGTTAGTGTAATGTAGCACGCCACAGAGAAACGACATGCCCCTTATAAATTCACATGGGAGATTCGGAAAGTATACTAGGTCATAGCCCCTCATGTAAGTAAGCTACACGGTCATGAAAGATTTCAGATCATGTAAAGACGGCTGGTACACGTACCAAGTTCCACGTCGGTGGATTTTACTTTGATGAGCACGCACTCGTTTGCAGTGACTCAGAGAAGGAGCCTATCATTCATGATCATTAAGTTACAAGTGTCTGTCGTGGCACAATAACGGCCACAAGTCAGAACTTACCCGAAGCATAAAACATCAAGCGGACTTCGAACCCATTCTTCTCCTCAATCAGCCCAAAAACCACAAATGTTCATCATGCACAGGGTTGCTCTATGCACCCAAATTCCTGAGCGGGCTAAGGTCTGAGTATTGCAATCCCCATCGATAGGCTCTAGTAGAGCCCAGATACAACCAGCTGCGCAATGTACTGACAGCCTGAGGAAAGCGGCTTGATTTCGTTCATATCAGAGGAAGGCGATAATGTGAGCCTTGAAAAGTGTTGCGGGATCAGGCAAACTTGTATCCAGGAAGGTTGTTGTGCAGCTTTGTTTGGTAAATCCCAATGAGATCCAACACCCGCTTTGTGCTTCTGAAGGTTAATATTTTAAGTACGGTCGACCGTGGCAGGTTTCCGTGGTAGAACGCGTGTACATGTGATGCTGAGGGTAGTAAATGGGGGTATCTATAACACCAGGATAGAATGTGAAGACGAGAGAGCAAACAGCGTTAAGGTGACGAAGAATATTTAGGTTTGACATATGGCAGAAGAAAAAATCAAGATTTAAAATGAGGGAAGGATGCAAACGAAGCACACATGAAGTCCAGCCGACATCCTCATACTAATAGTAATGTCCACAGGGGTAACATATTTTGTCAAGGAACTTGTTGCAGGAACCTTGGATTTCGATTGAGTCTGAGTCACGACTGGTGTGGTTGACAAAATGCGATGGGGGCGGGTATGATGATGGATGTCCAGCACCATTTCCAACCATAGCCGGCCCTGGCTGTCCGGATACCAGTTGCAACGAAGCCCCAACCCCTGCAGGACCGACGTGGGAAGATGAACCCGGCTGTGATGAGCCATCTACGAGTGCAGTGACAGGAACGTCGCGCGTTTTGGGTTTCGGTGTCCATACAATAATTCTCTGTTATTTTCGTCTCTAGCAAAGATAAAAGTATGTAGAAGATGGAGCTAAAGCTCACCTGGAATGCCCGCACGGCGGATACCTCAACAACTTTGGGTTGTTTCATCTCTGGAGCTATTCTAGAAGAACTAGGTTCCAGGGCATGCATTGGACGTTTCCGGAGGTTTCGTTCGGGGGAAGTAGGGTCATTAGGCAATGGGGTGTGCGCGTCGGCGGGAGGTTCATCTCGTTGTTTGCCTTTACCTTTTTCTTGTTTGCTAGTACCGAGCAAATCGTTCGCGGAACACTGACGGTCCATGATGATAAGGTGATAGTGTGTGAAAGTCAAGAAAGGACTTACATTGCCATCGTGGTCGATTTGCTCGTCTTCTGCTGCTGCTCCGGCAATCGCTTCTGGCGTTGGTTGATTGAGTGCAGTAGTTTCAGACTGCAAAGGCGAGTTTGGGTGAGCAAAATGAGCGAAGAAGCGGCGTTTGGGACGTCCTCCTTGAACGGATACATCTGCCGACGGGCGGCGTCGAGAAGGAATAAATACGTTCCAGCTAGGTCGAGGGGGGACACGGACATTCCAGTGGGGTCGAGAGGGGGTGAGGGAATTCAATAAGCGACGAGCCGAGGACACGTGGTGACGATGAAGGGGGGGATTATGTGGCTGGGAAGACTTCGAGTGCTGATCATCAATACTGGGTCCATTGCATGACAAACCACAAGTTTTACCTGGAAAAATCCACCACCGTACGTATCACCACCCCAATCACCATCACCCTCCAGTAAATCTGTAGCATTGGCCTGTGTTGGTCCTGTGAGCAAGACCAGGTGGGCAGTCAATTGTGAGAGTACTGACGTCAGGACTTTTTGAAGGTGAAGATGTGGACTTGGGCTGGGGTTCCTGCTGTGTATCTACCACCCATAAAGTGAGTTTCTTTGCATTTCCGCCGTATGTCATGTATATCCCATCCCGGGAGAATGACACGCAACGAAGGGTCTGGTGATCCTGGCGTAATGACTGGCCGAGTGGCTGCTGGGATTCTGTGTCCCATAGCTGCGCAATGCCTTGATTGCCCACGCACGCTAGGACATTGTTTGCGGGTGAAAGTGCGATAGAATTGACGAAGCCGTTGTGCTCGAAACGATGGAGAAGTGAGCCTGAACCACTGTCAAAAGCGCGTGCGAATGTGCCTGAGGCAGAATAGAGTTTGGTGTCGTCTGATGACCAGACCAACGACCTCACAGACCAGCTTAGGTCTTGGATGGGGCCGACGACGAGCTCGCCTGTCTTCACGTCCCAAATGCAAATCGTGTCCCCGCCTGATGCAATTCTGTCTCCTGAAGGTGAATATGTGAGAGCATACACCCAGCCGTGCTTAGTCTGAATTGGACCCGGGTCCACTTGTCCGCTTTCTGCTTTTCGAATGAGGATTGCTCCGAAAGATCCACTGGCAATATGTTCTCCACTGGGTGACCATGAGAGCGACCGCACCCTACCATTGTCACTCGTCCAAAAACCTTCAACCATCTTCCCATCTATGTTCCACCGCTGCACGCTGCCGTCCTCCCTCCCGCACGCAATCATCTTGCCGTCTGGTGATAGCGCCACTGACCATATGCGTCCCCCATCACCATTCCAAGGTTCTCCGACGAGAAGTCCTGTGTTGCAGTCCCACTTGCGCATCGTCCCGTCCAGTGAACCACTCACGATGTGGACGTTATCGTGCAAGCAGACAAAACACCATATGGTCTTCTCATGTCCCTCAAACTTGTGCTTCAGAGTTGGGTTTTTGGATTGTTCTGGGCTTGATGTTTCATCGAGGGCCGGCTTTGCAGAAGATTCAGAAGCCATAGCTCGTTGAGGTAAGGCACCTTGGTGTATTGGCTCTTACGCTATTAAGGTCATGATAAATTACGGGGAATCACAGTTGACCAGCACTCACTGGTTGGTCTGCTTGTCTCTCGTGTAGGAGAAAGCTGGCCAAGGTAGGCGAGTTTTTAGGTGTGTCCCAGGCCTAAATACCATGAGGCGGCGCCAATCATTGGCCGGCTCGTGCGGCCATACAGCATTTCTGCGAGTACTTCGGCTGGCTCGATGTTTACAAACCACGATGCCCACTCGTCTTCACGATGGTTTTCCCGCATGCAATCATACTATCATGACGATATACTCAAGGTAGACACCGTATGCGACCTTCAATCACCAACGTAGTCTATGTCGCTCATTCATTCTTTGCTGCACATTTCTGTTCATTTCCTGTGCACAGAGCTCTCGTTATCTTCTGTACAGAGGCTCTTCTCTCATCGAAAGGTAAACTTGATTCCATCTCGCAGTCGCTGGTGTCTGGATGAGCTATTGTGGGGCTCTCGAGAGGACACGGTGACGTATTTGCAGGTGCTGGAACAACTCCGAGATGGATGTGCACAGGGGATTTGGATGTCAGGTGAGTTTACTATGCTCCCCGTTATTGTGCTGCAGTACAAGAGTATTCAATTGATTGCGTTCCAGATCAGGCGCATTAACTGCGATCATGGACTGCCTGCATGCATTGCCAATTAGGTTCGTGTTTGCCCTGGACCCATCCCCATGTGACTGTTTGCGCAAAATATAGGTCCATTGGGGGTTGTTAGTTTACGATCTGCATCTGTGCTAGGTGTAACGAGAACAACGATCACAGAATGTTCAAATCTTTTGCAGTGATATCTACCTGTTCCTTCAGCGTCTCGACACGCTGTGAGGAAGTATTAACTAATAAAAACAGACCTTTATCATTCACACTACCCGCGCAACTGCACTGTTGATGCTCATGACTTTATTCGTTGTCCATCATTACGTGCTGTCACAGACCAGCAAGAGCATGAGTATCACACAGTTAGCTTTTCAGCAAGTTGTCCACTCGATCACCGGCTCTATTGAACAATAGATTATTATAAGTACACTATCAACTTGGAATCGCATCGCATCTGAAATCTCCATAATGGGTCAATTGCTGGAATAAAACCATCATGATCGAGGTCTGCAAGTGCTGGTTTGAGTGCAAAGAACCAAAAAAGCTGCTATGAAACTCACTCCTCTCGGCACTTTTGCCAGTGTTGTCCATGTGCCATGCGGCTCAAATCAAGCTCTGGACCTCCACTAGGTATCACCAATGCAATCCCAGGGCTATAAAATAGGTTTCGAGAAGCGGGTGGTACCCAGAACAAGAGCCGGCCGTCAGGTCCCACCATCCATCCATCATCATTCAGGAGAAAGGAGGTCGCCCTGCGGTCATCATGAGATGCTCCCTCCATTAACTCAGCAGCATTACACAGCACATGGGTAGAGTCGGACGAGAAAAGAATGGAGTGATTGTTCCCAGTGTTGGTTTGTCGTGGTAGTGGTGGACTCAGTGGGGTGTGTGACGCGGCGTTCATCTAAAGGATCTTTGTTGGAGGACGGCTGCAATGGCTGCTCAACCACCACGTACCACACTCGAACATGATCCGACGAAGTAGACAAGATGCGGGTGCCGTCCGGTGAGAACAAGACTGATTTAACTGAACTATGCCCCAATAAGGGCTCACCAACTGGCAACCCCGTCACTACATCCCATAGTCGGACAGTGCAATCATCCGAACCAGTGACGATGTGAATGCCATCCGGCGAAAACGAAACTGAGTTGACCGAATCAGTGTGCCCCTTCAAGGGTTCACCGACTGGCTGTCCCGTCGCTGCATCCCACAGTCGCACAGTCTTGTCCCGCGAACCAGTAACGATGCGAGTACCATCCGGCGAGAACGAAACTGACCAAACCCAATCAGTGTGCCCCTCGAAGGGCTCACCGAGTGGCTTCCCGGTCGCCACATCCCACAGCCGTACAGTCTTATCCGAAGAACCAGTGACGATGCGAGTGCCATCCGGGGAGAACGAGACTGAGTGAACCAAGCCAGTGTGGCCACGCAAGGGCTCACCCACTAGCTGCCCTGTCACTGCGTCCCACAACCGGACGGTGTGATCCGAAGAAGCAGTCGCAATGAGAGTCTCATCCGGTGAGAACAAGACTGAATTAACCGAATCAGCGTGGCCCTCCAAGGGTTCACCAACTGACTGCCCTAGGGTCGCTAGATCCCACAGCCGCGCATTTTTATCCGAAGAACCAGTGACGATGCAAGTGCCATCCGGCGAAAACGAAACTGAGTGAACCAAGCCGGTGTGGCCACGCAAGGGCTCACCCACTAGCTGCCCTGTTACGGCGTCCCACAGCCGGACGGTGTGATCCGAAGAAGCAGTCGCAATGAGAGTCTCATCCGATGAGAACGAGACTGAATTAACTGAATCAGTGTGGCCCTCCAAGGGCTCACCAACTGACTGTCCCGTTGTTGCATTCCACAATCGGACAGTCTTGTCCTGCGAACTAGTAACGATGCGAGTGCCGTCCGGCGAGAATGATACTGAGGCAACAGAATCAGTGTGCCCCTTGAAGGGCTCACCGAGTGGCTTCCCAGTCGCTGCATCCCACAGACGCGCAGTCTTATCCGAAGAACCAGTGACAATGCGAGTGCCATCCGGTGAGAACGAGACCGAGTGAACTAAATCAGTGTGCCCCTCCAAGGGCTCACCGAGTGGCTGTCCCGTCGTTACATCCCACAGCCGGACAGTGCGATCCCGAGAACCAGTGACAATGCGAGTACCATCCGGCGAGAATGAGACGGAGTTAATGCTTTTAGTGTGCCCCTCCAAGGGCTGACCAACTGGCTGCCCCGTCGTTGAATCCCACAGCCGCACAGTGGCATCCTCCGAACCAGTGACGATGCGAGTGCCATCCGGCGAGAACGAGACTGAGTTAACTGACTCAGTGTGTCCCCGCAAAGGCTCACCGACTGGCTTCCCCGTCGCTGTATCCCACAGCCGCACAGTGCAATCATCCGAGCCAGTCACGATGCGGTTGCCATTCGGCGAGAACGAGACGGAGTTAATGCTTTTAGTGTGCCCCTTCAAGGGTTCACCAACTGCTTTCCTCGTCACTGAATCCCATAGCCGTACAGTCTCATCCTTCGAACAAGTCACGATGTAAGCGCCATCCGGGGAGAACGAGGCGGAGTTGATGCTCTTAGTGTGCCCCTCCATGGGCTCACCGACTGGCTTCCCCGTCACTGCATCCCACAGCCGCACAGTGGCATCCTCCGAACCAGTGACAATGCGAGTGCCATCCGGGGAGAACGAGGCTGATGTAACCGTATCAGTGTGCCCCCTGAGCACGGCCTGAATAGCTGGCCAGTTCATATCGCGTCCAGATGCCACATGGAGAGTGTTCGGGAACCACGCAGAAAGTTTTCTCGATAGCGGTGATTCGGCAGGCGAGAATGGGAGTGCTGATACATACAAATGTGGAGTGCTGTGTAAAATGATGCCGCCGAAGACTTGAATGAACCTCTGTACGTCCATTGCAATCGACGAGATATCTCTGAATGCCGAATGGCCCTGCGGTTGTGCGTGAGAACTGTATGGGACATCCAATAAACATGTGCTCACCTTCAGCCACCTAGCAATGGGCGGAAGGGCGGAAGCTGCACCGCTGAGCGCGTTGATAAGGGTAAGTACCTCGAGCCAGAAAAACAGCCGCTCATGGTCGAAGAACAATTTTACTTCCTTTGCGAGTTCTGTGTTGAAGACTGTTGCTCGTACGTGTGCAGCCCAAAATCGACTAGAATAGGACAGGTGTGGGGGGATGTATGTTGCAACTCGATCAGGCAGCCCGGGATCTTCGGAATTAGGGAGATATGAAGACTTCAAATTACAGATATTGAAGCGAAGATTATGTTCCATCACTCGAAGTGACGCAAATGCAAGGTCGTGTTGCGCCTTTGACATGTCGACGAAAAATTTCCCACTGTGCGATTGGTCCGTTAGGAAATCGCGGAAGGATGTGTGAAGGGGTCGGATGGGGGTAAATGAATTGGTAGTGCCACTGAGGAGGGATCCCATGTGTCGTACGACAAATTTCACTTCGTAATGCTCGCTTTCGTCTGGAAAATGGCTCCGCATGTCATTCAAGGAACTTAAAGGGAGGGGTTCAGCTGCGCCAATGATTTGTCCCATCACAGAATGGAACATTGCTAGCAGTTTGCGCTGGAACGTGGCACCTGGATAACGACTGGTATTCGTTGGAATGATCGCTTCCAAAATGAGGCGATACATAGCATACAACAAGTGTTCACGCTCGGCGGGATCGTGAGACACCACAACGCTGAAGGACTCTATTGGAGAGATGCCTTGAGGGGGCGCTTGGATACATCGGCAGGCAATACGCGCCCACTCGAACAGACCATCAGCTTTCTTAGCCAGGGCTATAAATTCTATATCCCCAAATTGCGAGAACCCTCCCAGCTCATTCGATACATAAGCATGGATGTCGCGCTCTGCGATCGCTGGTGGAATATCATCCATCGACATATGTCGAATATGCTGAACGCCGTGAAATTCGTCATTGATGTCAATGAGCGGGCGAGAGGTAACGATGAAGTGGATATTGTCTGGAAGCTCTGTGACATTTGAAATGGCTGGATCCTGAAGTTTACCCGCCAGAATACGGAGGAGGTCTCTCCGTGTCTCTGCTCCTCCGCTCTCGTCTAGTGCATCGATCGTGATTACGATGGGTCCCACAGTTGACCCAGATGGCCTCCTCAGTGGTTCGACAAGAAGCTTCTGCCACTGCTGGATGATGCCCATCGTATTCTTCAGCGAATTCGCCTCCTGAACTGCATCTGCCAATACTCGCCTCATCTCCGGATCATAGTCAGCCAGATCGCGCGCGATGGTGGAAAAAAACCTTTTCATGGCGACGCTCAGCATCCCGGGTCCGGTCGAAACAGTAGCAGGAACCAATCCCCCCCACGCCGATGAACGAGCTAGCGATCGTGTGAGCAATGGCTGATTTACCCGTCCCAGCAGGGCCAGATAACCATAGCACGCGTGGAACGTCTTCTCCGCTACTGTTGATCCATGTCATGATATCAGAGAGAATGTCCGTACGGGTCCCTTCTAGGCATCGTTTCCTGGTATCTAGTCCAGCGCCCCCTGCATACGTCATCCCATTGAGGTTCACTTCATTGCCTGAAGAGGTATGAATGCATGTTGAATCAGAAGTGCGTCTCAAACCTTACCTGTACTGTGAACGACGATTCTTACGTCCCGGATGGTTTCGTCACGAAAATTTTGCATGAGCGCATCCAACACATCACTGTACTCCTGGATTATACTATTCGTTTCCGAGACGATATTCTTTCCGAGTGTCTTCCCTATGATAACAGTAGAAGATTGAGAAGATGCAACGCGCAATGGCTTGTAAGACTCACAAAAGTTCTTGGTCTCCGAATAATGTCTGATAAAATGGGTACATTCAAGGGCCTGCTGTGAGATCTGTCCAAGGACAGCTGGCTTCAATAAAAAGCGAAAATCCTTGTCTTCCGTCATGAAGCGGTAAACTTGAATCAATTTGTCGAGAAGCTTGACTACTGCTTTATCGCGATCTGCTTGAGCAAGAATGATCTGCGTGGATGGTTTCTAAGCAACAGATAGGAATGAGAGTGAAGAGAAACATACCTGTGAGGCACGAGACAATACGCCCAGAGCCATCTTGGCATATGGATGTACCTATCAAATGAGATTAGTTCGTTTCGTATCGAGAGGAAGGGCCCATACGTCCTCGATCTCCCCGATAACAGCGTCAAATATCCTGAGGGGTTGGAGATATGTAGCCGCGATGTTGTCTGCAGTATCGAGATCCTTTTGTGCATCTTGGCTAGCAGACGCCACAGTTATCACAGATCCCAAAGGTGGATGAATGGACTTTGCAGCCTTTTGCGCATCCCGAAGTACCGATTGCGTATCAGCCTGCACTTCCACACCAGATGGAGAAGCCTGAAGCTGCATGACCACCAAAATTTAGAGAAAGGGCAAAGACTGAAAGGCAATTTTAAGAACCTACTTCAACATTTGGGGTTGATGGAGGACGTTCATGATAGTCATTCGGGAGGTCACAGCTGCGAGAATCGATCGAGCGCTTTTGTGCAATCTCAGCCTTAGTCCAAGACTCTCTGTACTACGTGTTCCGATCAACTCACAGAGATCCTTTTCACACCATCGTTGACCTTCGCGGCGTTTGAAGTACAATGAACATCATGAACAAGTAATTGTCATGAACCACGCACCAAGCTTTCACCAGATATTGATTCGTTAGATGTGTGGGTCGAATCCCTCGATGGACTAGCGGTGCTCATAGTTAATGATGATCAGAATCAGTCTAAAGCGAAGTATGATTTGATGTAGTTAGAGAAGGGTCTCGCGTTGTTTAGATAAAGCAACAGGCCATATCGCAAGCCTCGAGGCAATATTTGTTGGGTAGTGTTGACTACGAGCGCTAAGCATTTGGCACTAACTCTGGTCTAGAGAATTTGAAATACTTCAGGCGCTGAATCTGATGGCTGCAGAATTCAGATCAACTGCTGATCGCATACAGTACATAATTGAGTGCAGGCAAGTAGTAGCTACCACCTCCCTTAGAATATTGGGACCTTGAAGTTGGAAGAATTCGGTCGTCCGTTCGGAACTTCCCGGCCGCGGGGTATTCGCGTTTCGTGCCCGACTCCTGATTCCATTCAACCTTGCAAGTTGCAAAGTACTTGTCTCGTCTCTCAAAGAATACACCAATTTCAGCTGCGGATGGGTACGCCCTGTTACATACTTCTCCATGCCGTCTTCAACGTGCGCCACCGGCTGCCCAAACTGCCTCATCCGAGTCACTGCTTCAACTCTCTGAGACAATACCCTCGTCTATTTTTCACTTCTTGACAACACTCCTCAATCATAACTGACTAATGTCACCTAATACATCAGCATGGCAGAGTCGCAAGGAGAAGAAATTAATAAGGCGTCGTTACTGCTGTACGTGTTATCTTTCTAACCGTCCATTGGCTTTTACTGGCTTGGATGCACAACGTTTGACACAGAATTCTCTGCTTTCCTCTTGAATCTCTCTCCTAGCCGCGTGCCTCGTCACTCTCATCCTCCACTCCAATTCGGAAAGAACGTGATCGAGATGACTACCGCACAATCATCATTGCTCCCTTCAAACTCTTTGCAAGTGTTAACGTGGCATAGGCATCGCGGACAAGATCGTCAGTACAATTTGGCCAAACCAGGTATACATATTTCATCCCTCATTGGAAGGTATCTGACTTCATCTTCATCCGTGCAGCACACAATCATCATTGGCGCGACTGTCCTCATCCACGAAACCACTCTCAGTGCTATCGTTCTCCTCTGTCCAAAGCTCTAGATGTAAATATTGCCCCTGATAATAATTTATACAGCTATCCACCACATATTCAACAACGACCGTATTCATCACCTTCAATCAGAAGCCCCCGTCACACCAACTTATTCGCCTGTGTCTTATAATCCGAAACACAAAGTTCATGTTCCTGCCACCCAATACGGCGCTCAAGAACCCATTTGTGCACGCGGGTATCTGGCATTCATGGCAGCTGCAGGTCATGATGCCAATCAATGCTAGAGAGTAAGTTTGTTTATTTCCCTTCACTCGTCATCGCCACCTCACCCTTGGGAATAGATTTCCAAGTGGAAAATAAGATCCACTTCATCCTGGATGCTATCGATTACCCTCGCGAGCTCAGGTTCCGATCACTGAATGAAATTTGACCGCACGACATTCTCTTAGTACTGGTCCGACACAAGTTGAGTGCACGCCTTCCAATGTGGTGTGATCACGCTGTTTATAATGACGAGAAGTACCCTATTTCAAAAGACTGCTGATTCAGAGCGCATAGCCTACATGCGGAATTGCCTTGTCACCTTGCCCCGAATGGACAGATACCTTGACCTAGCCACAGAAGCGAGTGCTCGACAAACGATACCCCTTGATACAAACTGCAACCCTCGACACACCAACTTGTTGACGGGTGCATAGCGACTAAACGACTATCTTCTACTTTCAGCTCAGCTGTAAGGGAGGACTTTTATCGTGCACAAGACTGCTTTCTTGCTATAGCCAGTGACCTACATTGCGGACGAGTTGACAAGGCCGCATCCTGATCGTAAATGTTGGTCACATTCACGTTCCACGATATCCTAGAAAACATAATCTCACGAAGTTCTGTGTAAAGTCAGAAAAAGAATATCAATCTGTGCGTGCTGCATGTGACCGCCGAGGTGTGAATATACGGTTCTTAGATACCCAAAAGTCTGCCTCTCAGTCACCCTCGAAGAGGGGTGGGAAGGAGCATGCTAGGCGACCATGTAATGTATGCAGTATCTTGGAAACAATAAAGAGCTACTAAGATTGACAAAGAATAAGAATTTCATGGTTAGCGTGTGTGATAATGGAAAAAATAAGATGACGAATGCACGCTATTGCTGGGAACGGCGCCTGAATATCCTTCAGTGACGAGGGAGAGCAATAAGAAAACAAGTGTATCGCATCAAAGATGATTCGTGACCTCCCTCCGATGCAGAAGCTTCACAGCAAGCGAAGTCCTACTGTAGCCTTATTGAGCCGGCAACAAGCCAAAGATGCTGTGGAGGGCATGCTTGGAATAGTCAGTCAGGTAAGCAACTCTTCAAAGAATGTACCTTGGCATTTCTGCTTTGCCGAACAGTGACCGCACCCGTATTCTTCACTCGGGTTCGTGCAGCTGATGGACTGGATATATCATTATGCGGGAACATGAGGAACCTCGGAGAGGGATGGTGAACAACAACAAAAGTCGGACGTACCTTTCAGATAAGTAAGTGGAAAGCGGGGAATGTCAGGTAGACTCTTCATGAGCGACTGCAGTGTAGAAATTGGATGTGGGGGCCGTAGCTGCATGTGGAACTCTAACTTGTACTTGTTGTCATATATGCATGGGGTATCATCGCACGCTGACAAAACCAGAACTTACATAGCTCCGATTGCGAAATCGGTATGAATATCTCCAATGTACAACAAGGAGAAACTACTTGATGCTCTCGATAGTACTTGTTGTCTATTCAAACCCGGTGCCAACAGGGGAGGCATTGGTGAGATATCATTCGTTTTCATAAAGAAACTCTGCACCTTTACGGTCTACCGGCAAGAGCTCAATGATGGTACATCTGGAATATCGAGCGCGGTCTTAAGGTGCCCATACTGAAGCTTTCCAATGAATGTATAGCACCAGGGCATGATGGAGAGGACTGTCAACAAATACGGCAGAAAAATGACAGCGACGCTAGCGCATTTGTCATTGTGGTCAGATTTTCTAGCAGTATATAGACGCGAGAGCTGCGCTGATGAGTCTTCCGTTTGCGTGTTGAACTTGGCAAGGTACGTAATACAGGCGCCTACTGTCTGTCCGATATTGATCATCATCCGCACTTAAAATGCACCACTGTCTTCGTGTGACTGAAATCCTTGAGGTCATATTTTATTTCGTGTCCAATTCCGTTGACATCTTTTTGGCCTTTACAAGCAGCTACCTGGCATTGCCCAGCATCTAAGTTACCGTCTCCGTATACCCTAGATCGAACCTCCATCCACAACCTCGCGCGCACCTGTCATGCATTTCGCGAGCTAGCATTCAATATTTTGGATTCTCACTTGAAAGGCATATATGGTCTTGTTAGCTTCCTGCCTGGCGACGCAGTTGATTTGGTTTTGTCACGCAGATCTCCCTGGTTCGAACGGTTCCACATAAAATTGGTCTCTCATGCTTCACACGTCCGCACTCTCACTGCCATTCCCAAGCACAGTCCTACCGAACGCGACACTACTTGTATCACTTCTTGCAAGTGCCCCAAATGATGCCCTGCTCTTTCCCAAGCTACACTCGCTCATATGGTCCGAATCACGTCTTGCGTTCATCCCTGCCCTCCGCTTCCTCCTACCCACCCTCGAGGTCCTTTCTCTTTGTGTCTCAGACGCTCAAGTTACCAAGGTCGTCGTCCCCGACCTTCGTACCGCCGCTCCGCGCCTCGGGGCTCTCGAGTTTGTGGGCTTGGTCGGCGCGACCGGGAACGCCTCAGAAATCGAGTTGCTCCTGCTAAGCTATCCTGAGGGTCTCACAGAACTTTCCTTGAAATGCTGTAATATCTCAAGTGGCTTGCTCAAAGTTATTGCTGGGTGGCCACGCCTCTAATGGCTCACTCTCTGGCTCAGCTACGAGAGCATCCATCCCGTACCCCCACATGTCCCACAGCCCTTTCAAGCGCTCACACACATACACATCTCATGCCCTGATCTAGAGCTTTTCGTATCGTTCTTGCGTGCCTTCCGAATGCTCAGTGCGGATTCTGGCACGGGCTCCTTCGATTACCTCAACCTCAAAACACTCCTTGTCAACGGAGACGGGCCCAGCCCGGCCATTGTCTGGTCCCAACTCGTGAGCATTCTCACCCACACAAAGCTAGAGCACATGATTCTCGTCGAGTCATGGCATTATTACCTGAGGCATGGCTACCTATCATCATCCCTTGAGCTCCACCCCCTCCTTGCGCATCCCACTGCTCTCACAAACATCAAAACTGTAGTCATCTCCACCGGCGACAGAATATGCATCGCACTCACCAACGCCCACATCCTTGTGCTCGCTCGCACTTGCCCACATCTCAACATCCTTATGATAGGGGTGAGCACGCCCGTATCCCTATATGCGCTAGGCTTTCTCGTGGGGCATTGCCGTGAGTTATGCCATGTCTCACTCTACGTGGATGTGCGGCTAGCTGCGCTCGCTGCGGCATCACTGAACATCAACGATCAAGCAGGCCTACAACCCAATACGCGCCTTCGTGGATTGTGTATTGAGGACTCGCCCATCTCGTGCGCGGGTCATTTGCGCCCTCCAATGGCGCCGGACCTGATGTGGTCAATACCGCGGTTCTTACACACCATGGCGCCGCGACTTGATCACGTCACGATGGGGCGGTCAATGAACAGGTTCGAGGAATGTATAGGAGGTGGAAAATGGTATCAGACACTTTGTTTAAGATAGCGAGAGGTGGATAGTGTACTGATGGATTTTGGGGGATGTTTTGGATGGATGTGTGGGCGGCGAGACTGTTGGATCGCCGGATGTATGTGCACAAGGAAGTGGTGTGGGTGTTTAGGATTTTCGGGCTCCAGGGCAAATCTGGACAATGTAATTTTTCGAATGTAGTTACGGCGTACATCATGCATCATATCGTGAACTCGCTTAGATTCCTCGCGTGCAATACTAGCAGTCTTCAACCCCTTTGCATACTTATCGGAGGATGAAGACCCGCGCGGAGGGTACTCGGACGAATGTCGACGTTCCTTGTATCCCGTACATGTGTTTAGTCTTTGCTCCATCCAGCATAATAAGCCTTCTAGAATACAAGCCCTCGACTCCATATTACTTCTGCCATTAGAAAATCTTGGTACCTGATCTTGCCGCACTCATCGTAAAACATGTCTAGTGTTTTCGCTCACCACTGGGTATGTCACAGATCGTGACCACCCTGTAGCTATCCAACGTCAGTCGAATCATTCAACACACTAGCTTCGACTTACAACGCAATCAAATATTCTCCCGAAGGTTGATAATCGCATAGTCTCAATGATCAGGGTTGCAAACCAGACTTGCAATTTCATCGTAAGTCAGATGAATCCTACCACGGTTGAGCGCTGGAGGCGATTTGTCCGCGGCTTCACTATCCGAGCAGACCTTCCTGGGATATATCTGCCAATCTGGTATGAAGCTTTTATGAATCAGTGTTCAAAATCCTCTTTCTCTAATGAACTCCCTACCAGCCCATTCATTGAGGTTCTCGGACTGCCGGAGGACGCACAATATTTGGTTGAGGGGCTAGATGGTAATGTGCCACCACCCGTAGGTCCAGCGGATTTGCAGACTTGAAAATCACTGCCAGTCTCGATGAACAAAGCATCTGTTTTGTAATTGATCAACGACAGGCGTCTATTGTATACCCTATCACTCACTGGCACCCCCGAACCCAGCAACCTTCATAAGAGTTCTGTATTGCTCTAACTGAAGCGCCCATGATACGCACCCGCATCTGGTGTAACATAATTTTTGGATCGTCCTCGACCGTCTCCTCAAGATCATTGAGGACACTACTGTGGTGGTTTGAATCCTGTGTGTCATTTTATCCTCAAGCATGAGAGTTGGATAGAAATTCTGGAGTTATGTTATCGGATGGACGACGATGTGCAGAGAGTGAAAATGTCAGTGGGATATAAGAAGTGTCCCGTTGTTTGCCATGAGATGCGATCGATTATCTAACTTGCAGTCTGTAAACAAGAGCGGTCGCATCAACGCTAAAAGTAGTAATGGCAGTCATGATTCATGAATATTGGTTCAAAAGTACTGTCATCGAAGTGTTTAGATTCCTAGCGCTCAGGCTAAGCACTGAAGTTAGCGTCTATTGTTTTGACAGTGTTGCCGTAGCTTATATAATGGCATGAAGTCTTGAAGCGGACTCCGAAAAATCAGCTTTCCTCAACCAACTCGAAAGCCACGAATGCTCAGCGCTCATCACGCACAGGGTTGTTCCATGCATCCAAATTCCCGAGCGGGCTAAGGTCTGAGTATTTAATTCCCCCGATAGGCTCTAGCCCAGTTGTAACTAGCTGAGCGACGTACCAGAAAAGTGGCTTCGTTTTCATATTCCGAAGATCCTGTCTACATCAGAGGAGGGTAAAAATGAGAGCTTCGAAAAGCGTTGCGGGGATTGGGTAAACTTGTGTCCGTCTTTTTCCAGCAGCCAGTCATCGCTATCGCGTGTGCGTCTGTGAAGAAGGCGCTCATGATTGTGGGGTAGGAGGTGAAGTCTAAGAACTATCACCCCTATTTGGTACGAGGCGAAGAACAGTCGCGCATAGTGGTCTAATCTGAGATTTGCTAGCCTACCTCCTCCGGCGAGCCCAGATGCTCGTCTGCTGCCAGAGTAATCATGATGGCCTGCAAATTGTGCTTGCCACTCGAGGTGTGAGAGGCCAACCACCACCTCCTTGTGTATGAGGCACGATTGATGGTATCATTATGCGACGGTGCTGGTTCATCCTTGAGTTCACTTCGTGGCTCGCACATCCTTGGTGGATCGTGAAATTCGATTCAGACTACTCTTGGGCTGATTCTTCTATAATTTTTCTGAACTCCTTTGCTCATCTTCTGCGAAGTCAGGATCTGTGCTTGGTATTGGACAGGCTGCGGACGTCGCTTCAGGAAGGGCAAATCCTCATCACTGGTATTGGAAATAGATGAATTGACCCAAGGCGAGTTGGACATTGATGTATGTGCTACTTCCTGCAATTCATGCTGTGTGATGCTGTCCTCGCTACGTAGTTATCATACCTCAGGCCTCAGTTCAATCTTCTGACCACCTCCAAGCAACCAAGAGACGATTGAGCTGGAGAGAATTAAATTTAAACAGGCGAGAAACTTCTTGTACCAACTGTTGGAATTGACGCACCTCGGTCTGATTGGTCTCGTGAGTGATCAACCAGATACTGCACATTATCATAGAGCGACTGACCTTCGCATTATTCACCAGTCATCAGGGACAATCGGCCGTGCAGAGTTTGACTAATTGATTATGGGGATGGTCCAAGTTATCTTCTATCCAGTGAGACGACTGGAGGGCAGCTTTACTGCAATGATCAACACTACAAGCTCATCGTTGTCAACAGCCACCGCCTCTTCCGATAGACGTCCAACTATATAAGTATGTCAGTCCGTTGTAACGAGTCGCGTTTCACATGGTGCACCCATCACCTCACATTATGTAGCAGTAATGCCATATCAATGCTTGTTGCTACCCTCGAACGTGCGGGCGCATTTTTGAGGAAATGCATGGAAGGTCTTGAGGATGACTATCCTGCGAGCTTGTAGCTGATGCTGGCCAAGTTGTTTTTACCCTCTTACGCAGCCTGATCTTTAATTCTCCACAATCTACTTGAACGGCAGCCTCTGTTGCACACTCTGGTCCTTTTCTCAGTTCTGTAAGCAAATCAATTCAGCTTGTGATTGACGCCGATTATTTCAATATCGTTCTGCGTTAATCCATAACCATTTTGCCAAACCGGTTGGCAAAACTCCCGAGTTCTGCCAACAACATTAACGACTCTCCGAAGACATACCAAACAAACAAGCGAATACAAACACCATATCCCCGTGACCGAAATGGGAAATGTTCATCATGATGATAATCGTACTTGCGAGATTTATCTCTGGAGAGTGACTAGTGACTTCTCAAGACTATCAACCTTGGCAACAAAATTACACTCGTTGTGCAGATGAAATTGTGAGTTCCACCAATACTTTGTTTCAAATCAGCTTCATGATAAGTTTGGTCGCCGTATTCATCTTTCCCGGTGGACGCAGACCTCGTTTTAGAAAGACTTCAATATGGTCGTAAGCTCGTTCCAAGTAAAGTTCGCGATGTGCGGATCATGCTGATATGTTGCTGATAAGGCGGCAATGCTCTTGAATGTGAATGTTGGATTTCTGGCCATTCAGAGCGTAGATAACGAGTAGCGGTCATTCTTTGTCGCAGGTCGCAACGCAGTGCGTCTTCTTACAACTTGCTCAGTGGCCGTCTCCAACAACGAATTAATTAGCATACACAAGGACAATATCTACGAGAGAGACCGGAATCTTCGTACCGTCCCTCATTGCCCGACAATCGGTTCGAACAGGTTCGGGCCAGGTTCAAGAATTCCGCAAGTCCTTGAACCGTGGACTAGACCAACGGTTCGGGTTTGAACCGCGGTTCAGAACTGGACCTGGTCAACACTCATTTATACTTAGTAGTACTATGTAGTACTACACTGAACTCAAGCTTGGAACATCACGGCAGCAGTCGCAGCAGTGGCGCAGCGATGCTCGTGTGAAGCGCTTCCCACCTAGTTCCACGATTTTTCGGTCAAACGCGTCGAACCTGCAGGCCTGTAATACTCATATATGTTCAACCATATGTGCAGATATATTTCTTTTATTTCTTCTTTCCTTTTGACTACATACACCAGCATGCACCGTTGTCTTCGCGTCACTGAGATCCTCGAAATAATTATCCGTTTTGTGTTGAATGAGGATTTTATTGACCCAATTTTTGATCCAAGTATCATACAATACTCTGCACCTGCATTCTTACCGTATCCATTTGGTCAACGCTGCGTCCTGCATCTCGCACTCACCTGCCGTGCGTTTTGCGAGCCAGCACTCGAGATCCTTTGGTCTCACCTGAGAAGCCCCTGGCCTCTCGTTAGGTCCCTATCTGATGAACTGGTTCTGTCGCGCAGAACTTCCCCAGCCCATTATACACCGGAACAATTTCGCCCGTTGGTCCTCCGTGCTGCGCACGTCCAGACCCTCTACAATGAAGGTTCAGCTGCCAACAGCCCTGCATACCCATTCCTTCATGCAAGTGCGCCCACAGACGGCCCTCTCTTTCCAAAGCTGCGCGCGCTTACATGGTACGACACACATCTCGCATCCATCCCCACCCTCACCCTCCTCCTACCCACCCTTAATTCCCTCATCCTAAACATCTCAAATAGATCATTTCGCAAGGCTATTATTCCTGGCCTCCGTACCGCCGCACCACACCTCAAAGCTCTTGAAATTGTCTTGATCGACCGCACCCAGGCCGAGGACGGACCCTTAGAAATGGAGTCGCTCCTGCTCAGCTATCCTGACGGTCTCACAGAGCTTTCAATCAGATTCTGTAATATCTCAAGTGGCCTGCTCGATGCTATTGCCGGATGGCCACGCCTCCGCTGGCTCACCTTCCACACCAGCTTCAAAAACATGCCCACCGTACATCTCCACGCGCCCCAGCTCTTTCAGGCACTCACTACCTTGCATATTTCGTGCGATGGTCTGAGCTTTTTCGCATCTTTCCTGCGCGCTACTCTCAGACTGGATTCTGATGATACGTGCAGTTTTGGATGTCCCAACCTCAAGAAAATTAATATCCACGCACGCCAATGCGGACCAGCTAACATCTGGTCCGAAATCCTCAGTTTTCTCACTTACATAAAGCTAGAGCATATCACTCTCGCCGAGAGCTGCCACGATCGTTTTACACCGCCCTGTCATACACCCTTATCCTTTGACTTCCGTCCCTTCCTTGCACGCCCAACTACTCTCGCAGACCTCAAGACCCTCGACATCCGTCCTGCCCATTCCATCGCAATCACGCACGGCGACATCCTCACGCTTGCTCGCGCATGTCCGCACCTCCAGATCCTTAGCCTAGGGATGTACAATACGCCCTTATCTCTGTATGCCCTGGCTTACGTCGTGGGACGTTGTCATGAGCTGCACACAGTCACGCTCTGCATAGACGTACGGCTGGACGCGCTCGACACTTCACCTTTGAACGACGACGATCAAGCGGGTCTGCAGCCGAACATGCACCTGGTCCAGCTCGACGTTGGGGTGTCACCCATTGCGCCCGTGGGCCCATTGGATGCTTCAACTGCACCCGATTTGATGAGGTCGATTCCACGGTTCCTGCATATGATTGCACCGCGGCTTGCGGAAGTCAGCAAGACGTTCGGCTGGCCGGGTTTCGAGTGGATGCATCCGAGGCAATGGGATGCGGACACTTATCGGCGAAGGTGGGTTAAGGTGTCCGACGTCTTGTCAGAGATGGTGCAAACCGAATAGTTTTCGTTTTCGTTGGAGGGGTCGGCAGGGGGATGCGAGAGGTGATGCGAGGTGGATTTCGAATGAGATGATTGTTGTGCATGCGGTTTTTTAGGCTCAAGGACCAATCTTTGCGCTGTGGTTTTTTCAAATACTGCTACTTACCTTGTACAACTAGTTCACTGGTTCCTTGCGTGCATCACTTGGTATTGATGTCCTTCAAACACCGTGAATTGAGTCTTTGCGCATTAAAAACGCACGTTCTTGGAAAAACCGTACCAGACGGATTTTGGGGTGCTACACGGCAAAGTTCAGACATCCGACAGCTGCCGCACTACGCCACTATCACAGAAAAGGAGCTCCGATGTTGCAAACGTGCAGCAGAAAATAGCTAGTAATAATAGACCATGCCATGGCATCCCAATCGTTGGCGTCATACGACTTCCAGAATGTTCATTCTGCTACTTGGAAAACGTAAAAACTGAGGAGATAATTTTAGGACCACCTATTCTAGAATCAAGCAAAGAACAATGCATCTGTGCTGCAAGAGGCTGCAAGCGACTGCTAAGAGTGTGAATGGACGACTGTCAATCATAGATATCCAAAAGTCGGCACACACTGGAAACATGAACAGGGCTAAAATATTAGGAAATAAGTTAACATAAGTTGTTCCTTCTGAGGTGCGAGGTACGAGTGCCAAAGGAGGGCGACTCGTGACCAGGAAGACGGGCTCATGGCGGCCCGGGATCTCCCACATCTTCTTGCATGGAGCCGCCATGGAGCCCACAACTGACAGCAGATCTGGATCCGCATTTTAAAAGAGGCTAAAATATCAGGAATAAGTTGAAAATAAGTCTCATAATTTCAACCTTTTTTAAGATCTTTCATGGTCAAAAAGTCGACCATGCTACCAGTGACAGGGGCTGATCGCCCTCAAAGCAATGGTGAGAAGGTGCTTTTTGGTCGGTGTGGAAGTCTCCGATACAGGAGTACCGGTAATTCTACACCGACCAAAGAATATATATCAGAGGGTACTTGCCTCACCCGTGGCGCTCGCATCTGAAGTCAATAAAGAGCTGCACTTGCCAATCTCATGGAGGACGTAAGGTGTATAGTTAGTCTGTGTGTCATTTATAGGACAGGAAATAATACCTGGATGTGGTAACCAGACATCGAAAAAATCAGCCACAAGTCCATGACAATAGAAAACGCATTGCGACGAGGAACGACTATCAAAACGAAGTATCAGAGTAGATAACAATTTGACAAGTGAGAACGCACCTGGCGTCATCTATGCGCTTGTTTGGTGAAGGTGATCGAAGTATTCAGGATATCGCCATCGTTGCTGGGAGCATCCACATCAGTATTGCGCCGAGAGACCTCAGACAGTGGTAAAAATCAACAGAGTGCACTAATTGGGCATCCGCGAGAGGAATATCTAGGATAGGCGGCGCTGCATGGCCTGCATAAATGGGTCACCAGGTAACTGGTGTAGGGGTGCTTTGAAGGTGACGGGAGCAGAGACAGAGACAGACTGGCAGAGGTCGTTATTAGCGCTGGTGGCGTCCTACTAGTGACTGAAGAAAGTGTCAGGGATTATGGCAAGAGCGGACACTTGTATGTTCAAAGATGCAGAGCCGATGGAACAGTGAACTGCAGTGTGATATCATCGTCGAGTGAACTGCAAAAGAAAGAGACATTCGGGAATAGCGTCGAAGGTTCCCACGACTATTTGCAAAGTGTTGGCAACTGCCAGCAGCCCACTAGTGCAAGCCCAGTAAGTGGCCAGACTCCATATCCTTCAGGCCTGTACATATGTGCCATCATGCAACCGAGTCTGCCAGCAGCGTGCTAGCTCATCCGCGGCGGTATTAAAATTTGAGGTAGGCTGGTCATCCAACTTCCTTTTCTTTGCGGCACTCAAATGACTCGGATTCACATTCGTGTGCGTATATTTATGATCTAACTTGGACACTGCAGGACCGACCAGCTGCAGTCGCGTTGCCTAATTTTGGTTTTGATTCGATTCGATACTATGCAAGTTGTACTGTCCATAGTTCGCGGGTCGTGAATCACCACTTCCTACGTTGACGGAGCAGGATGTAACAGGGTGCTCTAAGCCTCGATCTCTCGCCTGTCACCATTCCCTTATGATACCAGTGAGTACTTGGCTGCGATGGCTTACCTCAAGAAGATACGAAGTGTGGGTGCTGAATCGCGGTGATGTAATAGGACTATTGACCAGGAGAGAAGAGTCAAAGATGATTCTTTCCAAACCTTCAAGTTTTTCCTCCTTTCAGCAGTCATTCTCATTAATGGCCTTATGTCCGTTGCCTTGTCCAATGTCAAGGATGACGCGAAGAAGTCAAAGACGAGGAGGAAGGTGCACTATGCACTGTTTCCACTTCGTTTACTATTTGGCTTCGTGCCGAAAAAGTTATCGCGGATCTTCTATGATCGGTGTGTGTCATAGTATTACATCGCGTTGGGACCACCCTCGATGCACTTAACAATGTATCGCCAATATATGTGTTCTGCCACTGTTCATGCGCTGATGGTTGCTATATTGCCATATCCGAAGGTACTAGATCGAACGCAGGTGCATAAAAACAGAGGTCGTTTGGATGTTGCGCTGAACACGCTCCCGACTGGCATTCAACCTACCATGGATTTACTACGCAAACAAACAGCCTTAATCGAGCCCTCCCTTCATGGAACGTCCCTTCCCTCCCTCTCTGGTTCCTTGAGCCCTCCTGCTGAAATATGGGAGGAAGTGGACATATCGTCCACCGACTATGCCCGCAGGCGCAGTGAACTTATCCAGATGATGGTTGACCTCCGATCCATGGGGTGGGTATTCGTGGATCTGTTTGTAAGGATACCACTCACACTACCTCTTACAGTGCCGACGCGCTGATCGACTTACCATCCGTGGTCGTAATTGGTGGTCAATCCGGTTTGTGGTCAGCTACTCTTGCACCTACAACTATACTGAACTTGATATCTCAGCGGGCAAAAGCTCACTTGTCGAGGCCGTCAGTGGGGTACGTCGCATAGTTTGTCCTCTTGTCCTGTTATTCATTATGATAAAGATCAATGTCCCAAGAGATAGCGGAACGTGTACAAGGTAATCCTACTACTTAACCACCATTAGGTATTGCAAGCATGCTCACACTACTATATGCAGATGCCCTATGGAATGCACAATGTCCAGTCATGCCTCATCGTGGTCCTGCACTATCACCCTGCGTATCGGCTTCGATCGTAACGGCCTAGTCCTCCAAAAGCCTACTAATGTGCCCTTTGGCCGAACGATCACAGCTAAAAGTGAATTTGAGGTTTGGCTGCGTCGTGCTCAGGCGGCCATTTTGAACCCGGACGTTTCTTCTTCGACTTTCCACACAAAAGCCATCGAGGAACTCAGGAGCATGAAAAATACACTCAAGTTCTCCCGCAACGTAGTATGCGTCGCTATTGAAGATCCCGATGCGACTGACCTGTCATTCTATGATCTACCGGGTAAGTATATGCTCATCTGGATCGAGCCGACACCTGATGGGCAACGAAGGTTTGATACAAAACGAAGAAGCCGAAATTGTCGCCTTGGTGAAGAGTTTGGTGGAACATTACACCAAGAAAGAAAACACCATCATATTGACCACAATCCCCATGAGTGGTACGTGTATGAACTGCGAAATCATTTTCTACTGAATTGATGGGTGCCGTGCCAGACGATATGGAGAATCAACAATCTATGAGTCTCGCCAAGGCCGCAGATCCTGATGGAAAGCGAACAATTGGCAAGTCGCCCATTCTGCAGTATGATTAAATCACTCAACGCTCTTCAGGCGTACTCACGAAACCTGACACGCTCGGTGCCGGAGCTATCAACCAGCGCCGCAAATGGGTAGAAATCATCGAGGGTCGTTCGGAGGATCACACTTTGAGGCACGGTTTTTACTGCGTGCGTCTTCCCGATGACGCCGAACGTGCACAACGCCTGTCTCGTGCTGAATCGCAAAGGCGTGCCGCCGAATATTTCGACACGACATCGCCCTGGAAGGACGTGACCGACCGTCATCGATTTGGAATTCCAGGCTTTGTCTCCGACGTGAGCCGACTGCTCATTCAAGTGATCGAGCAAACGTGCGCGGACATTCGTTTACCTGGCTCGTCATAAAGTACTTACATTGTCTACAGTTTACCGTGCCTTAGAGATGATGTCGACAAGCTCCTGGCCAAATGTATCAAAGACCTCGACGAACTGCCCCCACCACTTGCAAATGACCCACATATTGAGGTCTTGAGACGAGTTAATGCGTTCTGTGATGTCTTCAAGAGCTTTGTGAATGGCAGTCACGAAGACAAATGTCTTGCGCAGCAGAACCGCGCTCTCTATGCCATTTTCAAGAGGGACATACGCGGCACTGCTCCCGACTTTAGGCCTTTTAATCAACCGGAAGACTATGTTCCGCTGGATGATACAGAGGGGGATATGACTCTCACTGAGCGAGATCCTGGCGTGAAAGTGGTGGGCATATATGACATCCGCAAGGTCATCCAAGAGTATGTTTTTGTGTTTTGTTGTGGCAGTTGGACAGCAGCTCAACTATTCATCAAGGGCGATTGGATGGGAGCTTCCGAACAATGTGCCCTATCAGGCGAAAGCCAACCTCATCGCTCAATTTACCAAACTCTGGGTTGCTCCGTCTGAGCGCTGTCTCGCTGGTATCAACGATGTGCTCGATCAAGTCATCAACGCACTCATAAGCACCCATTTCGGACGTTTCAAAGTTCTCGAGGATTATTTTGGGTAAGCGTTGATTCCTAACAATCACCACCTGCGCTCAAGTTATCTGTGACATTAGCAATTTGATCAGAATCCAGGTTGATATCTGCAAGGCGCACGCCCAAGTTGCTGTCAAAACAGCCTTGGATCTGGAAACTACTCCACACTATACTCAGAACACGCATTATCTCCAAACACTCCGCGACAAATGGCTGTCTCATTATAAGACAGCCCGGAGTAGACCTTCTCGGTACAAGGCTCGCATCCGTCATATTCGGGATGAGGGGGTACCCATACCACCACCTGAGACGCCCAAGCCCTCCGAATTTTGCGCAAGTCTCGATGACGACTGGAATCAGAATTATTCGCCAACCGTTTCGCAGACCTCGATATTCGGATCATCAGTGTCTGCCGTCCCTCCAGAGCCAAAGCCCAGCAAGCCCACTAAATACCGCGTCAACCCGACTCCACTGGCAGACACACCTGAGGCCAAAGCTTTGAGGGCCCTTGTAGAAGCGGGGTATGCAAATCTTCGGGTTTCAGATCTTGCACGGTTGTTACCTCCCGACGCATTCGAGGAAGAGCTGGTTGTGATGGCTGATGTTCGAGCCTATTATCATGTTGCCTACAAAGTGAGTCTCTTTCATCATCCCCCTTTCAGCGTGTTTATCGCCCCGAGCAGCGCATCGTTGACCATATTCCTTTCACGATCGAGCATGCTCTCCATCACGCACTGGCGGAACAACTTTCGCAGAGCCTTCTTACGAGCTTGCTGACTGATGTTGTGTCTGGGCCCGATTTCTCTGAGCGTGTGAACGAGTTGGTTAGCGAAGATGTTTCTATCGCTCAGAAACGCGTAATGCTATCGAGAAGAAAACAACGCTTATTGAACATTCGCCGGAGACTTGTGACCTTCAGCAATAGTGCTTGATCACATCCGGAAGACTCGCAATGGATGCTATCCACTATCACGATCCAGGGGTAAGGAGGTTGGCCTACGATCATCATGAGATGCTCCCTCCATCAATTCAGCGGCGTTGTACAGCGCATAACTAGAGTTAGACGAGAAGCGAATGAAGTCATTGTTACTTGTCTTGGTGGTGGTGATCTCAATGGGATGCGTGATGTGATGTTGATTGATGAGAGATCCTTGAATTCGGAATGACCATGTGGTTGAGCGCGAGCACTTCATCTGAGCCCAGTAACAATGTGCTCACCTTCAGCCACTGGGCAATGGGCGGGTTGATAAGGGTAAGTACCTTGAGCCAGAAAAACAGCCGCTCGTGGTTGAAGAACAATTTTACTTCCTTTACGAGCTCTACGTCGAAGGCTGTTGCTCGTACGTGCGCAGTCCAAAATCAACTGGAATAAGACAGGTGTTGCGGAATGCATGTTTCGGGACCTTCACGATTTGGGAGATATGAAGACTTCAAGTCGCAGATATTGGAGCGAAGACCACATTCCATCGCTCGAAGTGATGCAAATGCGAGATCGCGCTACATCTTCGACACGTCGACGAAAAAGTCCCCATTGTGTGATTGGTCCGTTAGGAAATCGTGGAAGGACGTGACGTGGAGAGGTCGGATGGCGGTGGATGAATTAGCGGTGCTACTGAGGAGGAATCTACGATGACCTCCACTCCGTAACGTAATGCTCGCTTTGTGCGGAAAATGACATCGCATGTCATTCAAGGAACTTAAAGAGAGGGGTTCAGCTGCGCCAAGGATTTGTCCCATCACGGAATGGAACCTGGCCAGCTGTTTGCGCCGAAACGTGGTATTTGATATCTAATGGTATCCTTTGGAATGATCTCTGCCAAGATCAAGCGGTACACATTATACAAGTTTTCGCGCTCGGCGGGATCGCAAGACACCACGGCATCGAAGGAATCCCTTTGAGACAACCTGGTGGGGGCGCTTGATGGATTCACAAGCAAGGCACGCCCACTCGAACAGGCCATCAGCTTCCTTAGCCAGGGCCGTAAACTCCTGATTTCCAAACTGCGAAAGCCCTTCCAGCTCATTCGATACGTGAGTGTGGATGTCCCGCTCTGTGGTAGCTGGTAGAATTTCGTCCAGGTACATCCGTCGAATATGCCGAACTCCTGCAAGCTCAGCTTTGATGTCAGGGAGAAGGCGAGAAGTAATGATGATGCGAGAGTGCCGTGATTTTGGTGACAGCTGGATCCCAAAGTTTGCCGGCGAAAATTTGGAGGCCACTACGTTTCTTGACTGTGCCACTCTCGTCCAATGCGTCGACCACGATCACGGCCAGGCCCACGGTTGGTTCAGACAGGTTCAACGAGAAACTTCTGCCACTTTTGGACGATATCTGCAGTAGTCTTAAGCGTACTTGCATTCTGAAGAATCTGAACTGCATCCGCCAGGGCTCGTCTCATCTTCGGATGACGATCAGCCAGGTCGCGCGCGATGGTGGAGAAAACCTTTTCATGGCGACGGTCGCCGTCTCGGGATTGCTTCGTTGGATGTGCAAATTTTCGCAGGAGGTGCCAAGGAGGTGCTGGCCCCGAATGTGTTGATTGTGTTGGCTCATTGAGTAACAGTTGTTGACGAGTCTGAGCGAAACGGTAGTAGGGTGCCGTCTCGGGTGCCGTTGAAGTAATTAAAGAAGGTGTGGCCCATGGGTCTCACATCGAAGTTTAAACAACAGGCCATACCCTTGACGCAAACCTCGAGGCAATATTTGTTGTAGTTGAAACTTGACTGAGCTCTCAGATCTCAGATGTGAGCGCCTGTGAAACCCTTTGTTGATTGTATGGGAGCTAGACAGAGTCTAGAGTACATGTGAGCGAGGTAAATACGAGTGACCAGAGTACGATACATACGTTAAGAACAACGCGAAGGTAAAACTATTCGGACGACGACTTCGTTTAGTAACAGATGTCAAGATGTACGAGAAGACGAAATACTACCGGTGACAACGATCCTGGTAAGGACGACATATGGTGTCGAACTTGAAGGTGCCAAGACATGATAAGGACATGGAAAAAGAAAGAGCCCCCAAAGCCAATCCTCCGGAGGTGGTAGCACATGTGTCTGCCAACGGATTGCAGACTGCAGTGACACATGCTGTAACATAACTTAGTCACCAAATGCATGATTAAAGTTCAATTACTTATACAAAGTATACGTACCTAGTTCAGGGCTTGCACAAGCACATTCCGCGTACTCTCCTATAAGTATAAGAGATGCCTAGTGCATTGAGGCTATCCGGTTGCGAGCCGAAGTGCCAATATCTAAGAAGTATAAGTATTTCATCTCCCCAACTCCAGCAGTAATAACCATTATGCCAATGGAGAATACTCCTCTAATCTCGACGCCAATTCCTCGCATAGAAGAGGGTGTGGACTTTTCGAACAAAGTGGACGGTCCTAGTAACACCTGGGATTTATTCCGGGAGGAATTTGTTATCCTGATCAAATATAGTTTGCCCATTTTTGTGTTCGTGCAGATCGCAACCTCCCGCGTATAACTTTCGCTGACCTATGATGCAGCACTCATTTGTTGGAGTATAGCTTAATCGTGGCTTCTGTAGTGTCTATTGGGCACGTCTCCACGGTAGCACTTGCTGCTGCAACATTGGGTTCCATGACCGCGAGCGTATCGGGCTACACAATCATCCAAGGTTTTTCATCTGCTCTTGACACACTTCTCCCTGCGGCATGGGCATCTAGTCAACCCCAAATGGTTGGCTTATGGTGTCAACGCATGCGTAAGTAAGGCTATTCTATGTATGCTCCCATGTCTAATCTGTCTTGTAGTTGTTGTGACGGCTGCGGTCATTATAGTATGCTTCACCCTCTCTGCAGTTCTCTTATTGACATGATTTCAGCCAGTTCTTATGATTTGGTTCAATGCTGAATCTATGTTACTCATGCTTAGACAGGATCCTGAAGTTGCGCATCTCGCTGGTGTTTATTTGAAATGGGCATCTTTGGGACTCCCGGCATATACTTTCAACTGTATTTCGCGGTGCGACATGGTTAGCATATCTATCGCTGACGTTCTGACGAATGAACATTCGACAGGCGCTACTTTCAATCTCAAGGTAATGAATGACATTACTGGAAGGGATACATGCTAATAAGTGATTGTTATTTTGAGGACTCTTCGTCGTACCAACTAGGGTGATCCTAGCGGTATCGCCCATCAATGCCGTGTTAAATTATATTCTTGGTAATTAACCTTTTTATGCGTTACTTCCAATTGCAAGCTCACACAGGTTGCCAGTATGGGGTCCTGAACCCGTCAGGATCGGTTTCATCGGAGCCCCAATTGCCACCGCTATTTCCTTTAATCTTATCTCGGTATCATCAGTAATCTATAGCATTTTTTATATCGAGAAGACCGCTTGGCATCCTATCTCAAGGCGGAGCTTCAGTGGTTTAGGTCTTCTGGTGCGATTGGGACTCGCTGGCGTTGGCCAGATCGCGTCTGCATGGTGGTCATGGGAGCTTATTGGCTGTGCGTATATAGTACAACTTATGGATGTCAGCATGCTGAATTACGTTTGGATAGTGGCCGCTAGTTTGTATGTTACTAACCACTTAAGTAGCCGACCTAGCTGACATTCGTTCATAGGCTCGGGCCTGCTACCCTAGCTGCCCAATCAGTTCTACTCATCTCATCATCTTGGACATACCAAGCTCCTTTCGCCCTGGCCGTAGCAACGTCTGTACGGTATGATACCTAAAACCTAAATTGTCCCTCAGCTGAATTTCATATAGGATCGGGAATCTTTTAGGCGAAAAACGGGCGAGGCGCGCAGGTGTCTCCGCAAACACCGCGATTGTTCTTGCAGTTGTCATTGCAGTAGTATGGAGGTACATATTGCGCCTGTGTCAGTCAAGCAGTACTGACATACAGGCTTCTCAGCACTCTATTTATGTCGTTTAGAAAATCATGGGCATATATCTTCAATGATGACCCCGGTAGGACGATCCGTGTCGCGTGCATTCCAACACTCAGTTTGTTTCAGAGGTCGTAACTCTGGTAGCATCGATTCTGCCACTTGTTGCTGTATTCCAAGTGTTCGATGGGACCAACGCTGTTGCTGGTGGTATTTTGCGAGCGCGAGGCGAACAGGTGAGCCCCAGGTTGTTTTACCGTACTCTTTTATTTAGTTTTCTTGCAGTTCACAGGCGCACTTCTCAGTCTCAGGTAAGGACTACCCATGCCAATCACAATTGCCTCGGTAATGTTACGCTCTATCTGCAGTGCTTACTACGTCATTGGCATCCCGATTGGTATTTGGTTGGCTTTTAAAAGGGACATGGGTCTTGCGGGTCTGTGGGTGGGACTCACGCTCGCCCTCGTTTATTGCTCTGCCTGGGGTACATATCTGTGTATCACAGCCGATTGGCAGAAAGAGATGAAGAAAGTTTTGGATAGGCTGGCTGTGGAGAGCAAGAACACAAACCAGGTTGAGGGAAATGAAGATCACGCTTCTGATATCCCTCAAGGAATTTCATATAAAGCAACTATAACATGTATCTAATGGTTCGCGTGTTCAGCGCTTATGCTTAGGTTGCTTACCGAATGGCTGGCGTGTCAATGCAGATCGTAGTTGCTTGTTCGAGGTTGTGTTTCCTGCGTTTGGGCTGTACATCCAGACTCGAACTTATCCATTGACAGCATGTGTACTCATAGAAGCGCCAATGAAGGCGTTGATCGAGTGCGAGGCAGGCCTGCCGCTCAACCCGACGTTCCTCAGGTTTTTCAGCATGAATCTTTGACCCAATCATGGTAGGCAGCGGACGTAGTCATATGATCGCCTTGCATCGGTAATCTCATCGACGGCCTTGGGACGTTGGGCCCCATCCCACGTACAACTTTGTGCCAAGTAGACAGATATCCGATAGTGCTTTGCGTCATTTTCCAGAATTGTCGATTCTTGAAGGTGCTGCATGGCACATCATGCACATTGCACAATGCACATGTCACAGTCGCTGCCTACAGACCGTCCTCACGTGACAATATTGCTGTGCATGAAGTGGCTGTGTCTCTGCACTCATAACCCACTTAGTTTCTTGGCATCTTCTCTAGTATCTCTGTCATGGCTGGTAAGTCCCTATTTTCGTTTCAAACGCGTATCCATGCCACTGAGGGTGTGTGTAGATCAAGTGGAGCTCTCATCACCTCCGTTCGATAGCGTGTCCCAGGTACGCTTCTCTCCAACAAACCCTGACCATCTCCTTGTATCTGCCTGGGACACCGTGAGCTTCCATCTGTCTTTTACGTTTGCCAATATTTAACACCACATTACCAGACTGTACGGTTCTATGATGTGGCCGCGAACGAGCAAAAAGCCAAATTTGACCATCGCGCAGCCGTCCTTTCTTGTCTGTTCGGCGACTCGACCCATGCTTACAGTGGATGCTTGGATACTGGAGTACGGGAGTACGCATCCTCATTTCATTTCATTGAGAAGGACGCTGATATCTCGCAAAGGCTTGATCTCACAACAGAAAAGGTGACATCTCTGGGTCAACATTCCAACTCGGTCTCTGCGCTCTCCTATGCACGTGAAATCAGTACGCCTCTCATAACTATGTTTCTTAGCTTCTTTTCTAACTGTTACCCGCCAGATACGCTCATCTCTGGCTCATGGGACCAATCCCTTCGTTTCTGGGATCCTCGCGCACCAAAAGCAGAAGTATCGAATCATATGCTCCCTGAACGCGTTTACCACATGGACGTAGTGAACAACACGCTCGTCGTCTCCATGGCCTCGCGTTTGTTTCATATATATGACGTACGACGAATGTCCGAGCCCGCGCAAATGAGAGAGAGCAGTTTGAAATTCATGACAAGGAGTTTAGCGTGCATGGCTGATGGGCAGGGTGAGTTTATTTTTATCCGAGATTTCTTTCGTGTTTAGGGTAACGCGCTATGTCTTCACTCATAGGTTATGCGATTGGCTCTGTGGAGGGCCGTATCGGCGTGGAGTACTTTGACCCAAGTCCAGAGATCCAGGATAAGAAATATGCGTTCAAGTGCCACAGACAAAACATCGAGGATGTGGATCATGTCTGGCCGGTTAATGCGCTCGCATTCCACCCAGTGTATGTCTCTTCTCGTTCCTTTTGACAATAGTTAATCAGTTCACTCATTTACTCATACCATGCGATCAGACACAATACATTCGCATCCGCGGGCTCAGACGGCACTGTCTCCATCTGGGACCATAAGGTGAAAAAACGACTTAGGCAGTACCCGAAATATGCGTCTGCGATCCCCAGTATCGCGTTCAACTGCGACGGCACGCGTCTAGCAGTTGGTGTGAGCTATACATGGGATGAGGGGGATGAAGGTTTAAAGAAAGAGGGCGGTACAGTCAGAGCAGTTTGGGTGCGCAAAGTTGGCGATGAAGTCAAGGTGTGTGATTTGTTTCTTGCTTTGATTTTCATGTCCGTATACGGATTGATGAACCCTTTTTTGTACAGCCTAGGGCGACTGGCTGATGGAGAACATAATTGAACGCCGTGATGTATTATTACATGTTTATGCTAATGAATTTGCTCCAAAACTTCAACCTTAACTTGAGCAAGTGCACCTTTTATCTGCAATGTACACAGCGCAATGCAGAGCGGTGCATCGACGAGATGGATACTTATCCACCTCACTCTCTTCTCAAGCCTAGAATCGCCAACAAGCTGGATTTCTAGTTCGAGGAACACCGTTCTAGGCGCTCGGCTGTCAACCATCCAACGTCTTACTTGGGCCGAGAAGAACTGATGAGGTTGTAAATTCCATTGCAGCTAGACATACTTGCATAATGACACTGTAGATCCGTTGCATTTTAGAATGCATCGTACTGGCAGAATCATCGTACCTGATACCCTAGCAACCGAGCGCCGAGCGCCGCCGTCTCTCTCGAAGATCATGTCTATACGGCTCGGTTGGTGTTGGGCGCCAGTCAGGTGCCTCTCGCTCTCTGTTTCAAGTTATTGTGACCCAACATTGTGGTACCCATCAATTAAGGGTTGGACTCTGAATAGTTATCAAAATCAAACCTTATCGATCCCTTCCCTTCTCTCAGGTGGTTCCACTGATCTAGATTTCTCCAATTCGTCGCACCCCTGGCGGGTATCGCGGTCCTTGGACATATGGGGAGGACACGCGAAGGGACTAACCATTCATGAACGGGGTCGAAGAATCCGATATCTGCGATGGAGTCAATCCAAAATTCCAAATAGCAGAAGGAAATTTACGTTGAGCCAACTATCTCGTTGTCTTGTGGGTATGGCAGAGTATGGCAGAATGCACCTGATTCTTGGGGCACTGTCGGCTACCTGAACACAATTTTAAAAAAGCCGGGCGATTAATCCGCGGCAACCATGGTTTGTATATTTTAATATTTATGACACCACTATGACATCTTCCACAGATGTCGCGGCCTGTCATGGACCGAAGCCAATAGGATTCGAGCTTGCAGGTGATCACTTTTTGCCTGGCGAAAGCAAGTATCAGTAAGAGGTCGATGTGAGCACACCTGCGCACCGTCTGAACTCACCTTGATCGCGCCAGGAAGACAGTGAGCATGCCACTGCAACCGCCAAGTTCGACCTGTAGGACACCGGTACCCACAAGGCCAATCGGCACCGTGAACGACAGCCCGGTAAATACATAGTCGCCGCGGTCATCAGTGACCGACAGTGAGAAGAGGCCGCCATCTTCGTAGCGTAAAGAAGGCGGCGACGTTACACGTGTATTCGTGACCGGCTAAAACGCCGCCACGCTAACTCGATATGGTACTCCCTTTGAATGACCATTAATGGACGTTAATGAAAAAGAAATTGGCTGCTCCATCGATCAGCTCGTTGGGCTCCGTTGAGCTCTCGTTTCGAGATAGTGTCCCTTTATGAGAGCACTTGTGATTGGCCTTAGCACTGAAGAAAGCCAGGAGCATCGCAGGTTGAGCCCGTTGGGAGTCTCCGAATTGGACAGCGGCAAAGTTGAACCCAATCTCATGTTCTGATATTCGGATGAGTGTTCGTCGTGGAAGAGATCTGTAGATCACGGTCGCCATGCTCTAGGTGGCCGCTGATTGGATCAAGCACAGTGAGTCGAGACGTGCAAGAAGTGGTTCGTACGTTATGCTATGTAGAGTTGGATTCGTCTGTTCGCATCCTGTGACCAGTGAGTGACGTTAAGCATCGCATCGAGAAGGCGTCGGTCAGGCCCCAAACTGTCCATAGTGGTTTTTCGACCAATGGGCAATGGAATCGTCCGGCCAATAGAAAATGCAGTGATTGATTTCAGAACTGTTCTGTTCTGAAGAAGCTTTGGACACCGTAATCATTGGACAGCTCGAAGTCTCGGACACTCATTCGCGGTCATCAAACCCGTCTTGGAAGAGATACAGGAACATCCCTCAGAATGTCGCAGGTAGGAGCGAGAATGCAAGAAATAGGTTTATGAATGGTTCTAGCAGACGAGAGCATTCGATCTCAGCATACTGACGATGTCATGCCAGTTGCCGTGGCTTAGTCATCCAATGGAGTTCCGCTCAACTTTGTTCTCCCTGAGCCAAGAACCCCCGGAATCGTTCACAGCGCTCAGCGAGACAGATCGGGTACTAATGAGCCTTTGAAACAGCCGTTTATGCAAGTATTACACCTGCGCAGACGTCTTCCATTGGTCGGTAATGTATTTGGAACAACTTTACGAAGTCACGGATCGGATCACGTCGGTCTTACATGTCCGTATGGTCTAAGATCATGATTCCGAGTCAACTGAGCCTGGCCGCCTTGTTAGGATGTGGCGCCATGATCTGTTAACGTTCTGTCCCCCTGAGGGCTCCGACTGTGTGGCAGATTTGCAAAATGTATAGCACTAGTGAGTGTGTTCCAGCCGGTCACAACGCAGCTCTCTTGATTCATCACGTTGATTCAACTTCATGTCCATTGTCCTCTGTCAGCCAGGCCTACTTCTAGCTTATCGAATTTCGCCCGCTTTTGATCCTGGGATCACGGTATGCCCAACTATGTCCCCTAGTGAGTTATACCTGCGAAACATTGACACGTCGTATCATATGCGCCCAATCGATCTTTGGAAGATCTGCCATTGTGAACTGCAATGGGTGGACCTGTTGAGTGTGGCACTGCCTGCTCCGTCACACATCATGCATCAGTACCCAGTGATGGCTTCCCACGTGTGTTGCCGACTCGGTGATCACCAAAGGCCTCGTTCCTTACCGGCGGCATGAACGAATGAGGAGTTTGTGCCCTTGGACTGGCGACTATCTGTGATATGGCAGCCAAAAACATGACTGGTTACCTTTTGCACTCCCTCTCTGGATACGAACGTGTGCTGAGTCCATTGTCATATCCAAAGAGGGAGTGTGCTCACCTAGGCCAATAAATCACTCAGACGGTCTCCGTGGAATAGCGAAATGGGAAGAAAGGAAGACCCATCTTTGCTATCGAGTCACAATCCGCGCCCCCGAAAAAGAAGGCGGTAATCCTCATTAATATCCTATCTGACTCCTCAGACGGCATTCATAGAACACTACTCAAGATTCGACGTTGCCAGCATCAGCCACCACCATCTCTCCTAACTATCGCCGCAGACTGATTGCCCTTCTAAGACCCGCGTGCACCTATTTCCAACTTCCAGCTTGGAGTCACTCATTGTCCTGCGCTTCTCCCGTTCACTTGACTGGGAACGTATCTAGCCTAGGTGACGCCGGGTGTGATGAACAGACAGTATATCATTGTTCGCTGGATATGACTCGTGAGTCTTGTGCTTATCGTGGCAAAGATGTCAAATCAGGGTTGATTGAGGACTTTTGTAGCACACTCAGATGTTGGAATGCTCGTACCGGCAATATGATTAAATGTCTTCAAATGGCTCATTGACTCGAGCATTGTTCACGGTCATGGGCTAATTGTTCACACAATTTATGGGGTTTTTACTCGACGTCCTCGGTTGGTTCCTCTTGACTGCACAAATTTTTGTCCAGACCTTCTCAGGTACCACTACAAACCGGGAGTTACCACGGTCAGCCGGGCAGACCCCATTGCACATACCAAAAATTGCCCCGATATGCCCGTCACCGGGCACGAGGCAGACGAAGACACGCATAGTCCCTTTATATCCGCATACATACACGATGATCTACGCCTGTGATTAGCTTGCTTTGTTGGCACCAGTCGTCAGATCAATCAATTGCGTGCATCTTTGCCATTGTCCTCTTTTGTTGGCCTCGATAGAGAGCTGGCAATGAGAGAAGACACCTGGGCTCAGGAAATGAATGTCGGGCATAAGCTCTCTTAGTGTCATCTGATCAGACCTGCCTCATGGCTACCTCGTGTTGATATCCACGTCGGCTACAAGCATAGCGCGCGTGGACCCTTCGCTGCTGCGTCGTGGGTTAATAGGTAATTAGATACGCCACGAGCCTTTGCAGTCTGAATCCTATCGAGTCATCAGACGAGGGCCCCAGCCCCCTTCGTCGCGGCTCATCTCCTCGCTTCGTCCTTGACGCAATATCACCGTGATTCAGATTAGCTGATAACCGCTTTGCCCTTGTGTCATCCTGGCTGATCCCCGAATGAATAATCATATTATGGATAAACCCCATCTTGTTAAGCGTATTGTATGCAGAGTCTATCATTACTTATCGAAGGCATGAATGTTCATCCCCAGCCCCACGGCAGTATACGCTTCGCCCATTGTCCATTCGAAGATCAATTTGGGTTATGATTCAGAGACTTCAGATACTGTCTTGTCGGACTCCACTGCACAATACATTTGATTCCGCGATCCGCGCCAGTCTCACCGTGTCACGTCAAAGCAAGTCGGTGCGCATCATCGCTAATATTCGCATTTCTCCGGATTTCGTCCCGACATTCAAAGACGGAACCATAACTTCAAGTATCATGATATTAACTTAGAAGATATTCCCGGACCGCCCTAACCGATAATCCCGAAACACTGGCATGGTCGGTAATGGGATGAGCCGCACTTTTACCGACATGGTTCAGCGACCCTACCCTCCAAGTCCGAGGACAACTTGCATGGACGAGGAGAGTGGATATGCTCCGAAGAGACATCAACTATACGTTCTCAAGTTGTGATCCGTGTTTCAAGTCTCCGAGCATCAGTACAGCAAGTGAGCGGTGTAACCCTAGGAACAGTACGTACGGCATTCTCAGCCGATCAGGTATGACGCACTTTAGAGTGTGGGGAAACTGGGATGCTCCGAGCTCTCGTGGCGCGTGGTTCAGGAGGATTCAGGTCCAACCTGCAATTTGACAGAAAAACACGTTCTCACTGTGGCATGTTTTTATCCCACCGAGTGTTGAGGGTTGACTGACTCACTGACAATGAGTGTAATTATATCCGCGGTGAAGAATTCGCAGAGAAGCATCGGTGCACACACGTGGTCGGCCCTAAGGGGCGAAAAGCGGAATTGGTCTGTGTTGGGCGGGAGGGGTTCCCTCGCACATCCACCGGGCGACCTGCAAGTTGAAAATATTCCCAGAATGTTCAACACATTGTACCGAGTTGTTGGTGTAGCAAGCTACACGTGTTACGATAGAGGGCAGGGCGAAGGGTACATGTACTCCCTTTCTGGAGGCCGTTCTAAATGGCGTAATAATGTTACATCTAATCGCACAGCGTACAACCGCACGGGTCTCTAAAGCGAGTACTGAGATACGTACATCAATGTGGGGTAAACGACAGCAAGTTCCTTACTATTCGGCGCTGGTCTGATGACGTCTCAATTGATGCGTTGGAGTTCAAGTCCTTGCTGTGCAACTGCATGACCCGCAGGTGAGCGGGACAAGGGCGCGCGGTATGTTTGATTGGCCGGTAGCGGAAATGAACAATATCAGGACCGCACGGACATAGTTTTCGCTAGTATGACTCTAGCGCCACCGCGTTCGATGCTAATCCTTTGCAACCGAGAAGTGGGATCGTAGTAGGACGACGAATGCATAGCCACCACGCAGGTCTCCCTAGAATCCAGCTACACCTTCCTTTCCCTCGAAATATGAAGTCGAGTCAATCTTCATAATTGCCCAATTGAGCGTGACATAACAAGTTCACGGGTCTTGCATGCCTGAATTGGAATCTTTAACGTCGAGGAAGACGATCCGAGAATAGCTCTTCGGCATGTGATAACGTGAAGGGTCGGCGTCATACTGGCAATCAGATATTGGGCGGGTAGACGCGGACATGGACATTATGGTAGGGTGTGGTCATTCAACCTAGAACTGAGGTCCGTGAATATCAAAGATGGGATGTTAGGGATGGGGAAAAAAGGGACGGGAACCAATGGGACGGAACCGTCGGCGGTGGGTGACACATGATGCCGCGGGAAGACGGCAGGAGGATATTTGGAAGGAATTCTGCGTGGGTATAATCGAGTCAGTACTGTTTTTGAAGATAAGGGGAGGGAAAAACGGGGTCAATAATCTGTGATTAGATAGTCAGATGTATATCTGGGGAGATATCGCCGGCCGAGGAAGCCAGCGAATTCGGCGGAAAGACAATAAGAATGTGTTTATGCGGTGTTTGGCTACGAAATGGACGTGATGCTGTCTCATCCTGGGTTTCGATTGCATAAGCGGAGAGATGCTTCCCTCTCATTGTTTCCTCCAAATCCGGAGGACCGCGAAATGAAAGTATCCCAATACGGTCAAAGCGTCCTCCTCCAAACGGATGCAGGAATTAAGTTCATACGGAACTTTTCGATGTTCGATTTGATCATAGTATATAACGGGCGGTCCGTATTGTCTTCGCTTTGTGTGCCCCACTCGCCCAATTGTTTGCTCGATAGCGCGCTTTGTGAGACAAAGAAAAACAGTTCAGTACCCGCGTTCCACGCCTAGCGAAACCTATTATTCAACCGCATTATCATCCATCCCCCTTTCTTCCTTCTCATTATTTCCCCCCTTTCAGAACCGTTTACTCACCTTAGCAGCCATTGTTCACAGTCCTCGAGACAGAACAATCATGCCTGCGTTCCGCACACACGATACCCCTTCTCAATGTGAGCCCCTCTATCCAACAATTAGCTAATTGTTCCCCCAGATATCGATGCTAATCACTCACCTCGAACAGCACTTGAGGTGATTACCGACTCCCTCCAACCGCCTACCCTGGCTATTATTTCCCCGACGCCGCGCGCCTTCACTTTTCCTGTTGACCAAATCGAAACCTGTCCTTACTCGTCGCCTGTTGATTCGCCATTTGAGCCAGATCTCCGGAAGCTCACGCTCACCCCTTCGCACCCCACGCTCGTTCGCACTCTGTCCCCTGTATCTCCTTCATCATCCTCATCAGGATCGACTTCGGTCTTCTCCTCCACATCATCATTCACCACCTTATCTTCTGGCCCTGCATCGCCATCATCGCACAAACGCCGCAAGTCGTCGATATGCAGCGACATCGAGCGTAGACCAAGAAAAGGCGATGAAGATTACATCAAGCGCCCTGAAAATGCTTTCATCCTCTTCCGCAGGAAGTGTTGTGAAGATCGGCAACAAGCTCAAGAAGAGGCAGTATCAGCAGCATACGCTGATGCACCAACGAAGAAGCAGCGACAAGCAGATCTGTCAAAAACGATCAGTCAGCAGTGGAAAGCACTTTCTGCCGAAGAGCGCTTGTACTGGGAAGAGCAGGCGAAGGAAAAGAAGAAGGAGCATGAGCAACTCTACCCGAATTACGTCTATCGGCCCCAGCGATCGAAGGATAAGAAGGGGAAGAAGAGTAAGCGAGGCGAGTTTGAGCACGAGACAGATTGTGAGAGCAGCATCTCGTTTATGCTTCCATTGTCGCCCCCGACGGTGATGAAGCATGGCCGTTCTGCGTCTGCTCCTACTCCTCCACCTGCTCGGCAGACGATTCAGGTTCCAACGGTTTACATGCCTTCGTGTCCGACATCGCCGTCGCTGTTGCCAATGATCAGCCGCCGCTCGTCGCATCCAGACCATGGAATGAACTCATCAGCGTCACAATTCGATTTCTTGCCTCAGCAGCAGTTTTCGCACCCTAACGCCTATGTGTCGGGCCTTGATGTGAGTACCTGAATAACGTCCGAGCTCGAGTTCAGGCTGACAATCGCGCCCAAGGCCAATGGATTCTACCACGGGATGTTCGAGAACCCTTCTGCGCCTCATCCTTTGTCGATTTCCACCGACATGTCCATGCTGCACGCCAGTCAACAGATGGTTTCCCCAGCGTCGTCGATAGGATCCGGTTCATCCGGACCGCATACCGGTCCTTATACGCCCGTAAATTGCATGCCTGCTGCATTCTCGTACCACGAGGCATCGTGTGATCTAGACAGTGCGTCCTGCATGAATGAAGCAGAAATAGATTCACCCATGTCTGGATCGCCTCTGGATAACGTGCACTTCGGGTACCCCGAGTCGTATTCCTGGGAAGGACAAGGCGCGTGGGAGAGCCACGGCGACCTTCTTGCTGGAGACGAGTTCGACCTCAGCGCCATCCCTCCAATTCAGCTCGGTATGCCAGGATGCGGGGGAGAATTGGCGTCCATGAGCCAGCACCCATCGGCATTCAACATTGATTATGCGCCTGGCTCCTTTGACGTATCGTCGATGGAGGCAAACCAGTATCCGCTTGAGGCACAAGGGCACGATACATTCGAGCAGCTGTTCAACTTTGAGAACATGCTTATAGCACCTGCTGGATTCTGATCGCTCAACCGATGTATGCTGGCGTCATCGGTCTTGGACATTTCTTATGGACATCTGTAACATCACCTCTCCATCACATCCACATCCACGTCCACACGCGCTCACCTTGTCTTCCGTGTTTGTTCTTGGTTTCTGTGGATACAATGTTGTTGAATTAGCTGTAGTCATATACGTTTTTATGTGCATACTCACATCATTCTACGCACAATACCCTTCGTGCGCAACCACCATCCCTCACTTATGTCCACTCTTGACGATTTTACGTACCCCCCACCCCCCATTCATACCACCCCGCACGTCACGAAGATACCCTGTTGTTGTAACTTTTAAAGATTATTACGGTTGTACCTACCGAGTTGCGCAGCAGAATACAGTCTTTGGAGACCCCGCTACCGTAAACGTGTTCGCTGAACGAAAGGTTTTTGAATGCGAGGTCGAAATTGACTCAGGGTTTGCTTTGTTGTGGTAGGAAGAAAGAGCTGACGAGTGATTCCCATGAATGTTTTACTCTGGAGCTTTTGCGGAGAGGTCAAGTCATTGCAGACATGAGGTGTCCACGGAGACGGTTTCCTCAGAAACGTTCTGACCCTAGCCCTAAAATATCGAACTTGGACAAGGGTTTGGTAAAATACCAACGCTAACACCTGATAGTCTCCATTCAGGTCCATTGGGTTGATATTTTGAGGAGTGTCTGGCGCTGTAGCTACGCTATAGCCAGAATGAATACAAAATCGAAATAATTATGCGCTGTTCACTGGTCCGCACAATTACTGTGGCGGTAAGTGAGTTCCCACGGATCCGATGACCGCCTGTGACCAGCACAGCAAATGAGTATGCAACTACAAGCTTGTCTCCATCACTCATGTCGCTCCCTCGCTCAGACTATGACCCTCGCAGGGTGTGTTTAAACCCATTTCCAGATCTCAATTTGAACTTTGGAAAGCATCGCCGGACTATTGGCATTTACCTCGCAGGCGCTTTGGTCTGTGCGCTTCTTCTGCACTGACCGCCCTGACGCTAACTGCATGTCCTTCCGCAGTTCGCACTTGCAAACTGGACTTTCCTTGACGCAGCAATCTTGTCTGCACATGCCCACCCGCCTTACGAGGACCCCCAAATCCCGCCTCCCGTGCATGTGCAGTTCGTTGATTGGGTGCCAGGAATCTGCTCGCTCCTTGGCATGCTCATCATCAACTTGATCGACAAGGACAGGATTAGAGGAGATGATTATGGAGACTCAACGGCTGTGTGGAGGGCACGTCTTTTCCTGTTCATCGGGTTTGCTTTCATGGCTGGCGGACTGGCGGGGAGCGTGGTAAGCTGTGATTTTGATTTTGACGCCACGAAATATTCAAAGTTCCGTTTAGTCTCTTCTCGTGCTGAAATATGTCATGATGGACTACCCCGAGCAGTACACATACTATGGCTATGCCAACGTATCAGCAGAACGTGGCCTTGATGCTGTCGGCAGTTGTGCTTTGGATTGCACAAAGTGCGCAGACTGAATATGATTATAGCCTTACGCTCTAGTGACAGACACAACTTCATTGATGTTGTTGAATTTTTCAGTGTAGCTTTGAATATGTATCTTTCTTTTTGCTACTTTCTCTGTGGATGGTAGGCGGCAACTTGAGAATCAACATTTCGATGGACGGTCGAGAGGGCCACAAGTATTCACTTGTGTCAAACTTGTGTGTGTCCCAATTGAGGTGCCTCCGAAGGTAAGTGGAACAATTTCTTTGAGCTGCATTTTTTTGCTCAGCTGGCGCGCGAGGGTCCGAGGGTCAAGCCGAATCGAGCTCGCATGCTTGAAAGTGTTTGTGGGCGCCATCGAAAAAAGTTGATGGTGGTGGCAGTGACCATGATGTGAACCGTGACTGGCTATCTGTGGCTAGCGCTCTTATCTTCATTCTGCATCAACATTCGAAGTTCCAGGTATTCAAGTTGATTGTGGCCCTGAATGCATGTCAGAACAATAGTGTTGTTCTGGCTTAAAAGCGAGCTTCAATCTACGTTCTCGTGTCTTTAACGAATTCATTTTTTTTTCCTAACAACAACCTTTTCATCATGGTCAATAGTGCTGCTGGTGCCACTGCGCTAAAGACGCCCCCTCACGGCATCAATTCTGCCTTCGGGCTCAAGTCTACCTCACTCGCAGTTGAACACACCAGTAAGTTGTGTCGGAGCGAGGCTGGGATACTTGAGAAGGTATATGACATTGCGGAAAATGAGCCGGAGGTGGCGGGGCACATCCCGGACGTGGTCTGGTTCCACAAGTTTGAAGGGACCTCCACCGCAAAAATCGGAAGGTCGCTAGGAATTCAAGACGCTAACGCTGAACGAAACAGCCGTATCTTGAATATCATCGTGTTCAGGAAGCTTCTCCCGATCACGTCGCTGAGCGGGGTCGAATTCCTCCACGCATGGTGGCACAGGTCATTATGCCCTCTGGAAGCACGATGCCCATCACCGCGATGTCAGTCCTAGCAATCTTAAGGTGCATCAAACATCCGGTGGTCGATGGATTGGCGTCCTCAATGACTACGACTTATCGTCAACTAATGATACTCCCACCGGCAACGAACGTACAGGAACAGTGCCATTTATGGCGCTCGAGCTTCTCACACAGGACGCTGAATCGTTCATCTGGGTCCTCACATGGGTCTGTCTTCGGTATGAGAAGGGCGAGCTCCTGAGCGAGGACAGGCTGCTTGATGAGTGGTTGTAACTCGATGCTCTCGGATGCGGAGACAAAAAGACCCGCTTCATATGGAGGCTCAATGACAAGCACTTCAAAATAGATCCCTCGCCGTCGCATGAAGACAACTGGGATATTGCGCAAGATTGCTTACTCTCTATCTTCTCAACACAGGTGAACACAACACGCGCGAACTTGCAACATGCGAAGAACGTGACAGGTGCAGAGGATGATGAGTCTGTATTTATGACGTGGCTCGAGGAGAACGTATTACCGCTCCCTGAATTGTAAGTGGTCACAAGGTTATAGGAATACCTACTTCAGAGATGCCTTATTGGTCTGTCAAATACTACCTCACAGACATGTACACGACGTTCACTACACAATCAGAGGGTTACTAGCACCCCATCCCTAGATATGCTCACTCGATCAATAATATTTAAACTTGATTGTGCACTGCTAGTGACCATTAAGGTCCCAGTAGTTAAAAATACCGCGCAGCTAGCTAATAATTAATTTTGGATTGGTTGTTAAACGTTCAACGTTAAGTACAAGTATCGGCACTAATTGCGAAACGATAGTACTACAAGAGTTGAAGTCTTGGCAACGGCCAGGTACTAGTAGCCACGGTGGGATCTTTAGACTTCAAGCTTTACATCCCGCACTACGCCTAGGGCACCGCGTTCTTAACAATTTCCGTTGTTTATTGCGGTATATGAATATAGAGTTTCTTTCTTTCTGTCTGTCTGTCTGTCTGTCTGTCTATCTGTCTCTCACACTCATAGTTACTTCTTTAACGTTTGACCCCATTGCCTGCATCTCTCAGATACTCGGCGCATAATGCAAGCTACCCACCGGTACTTAGTTATCATTCTCGCCGGCGTATTTTACTCTGATCCCGCTTCTCTCCCCCAGGCTGCTCGACATTCTTTGAGACTGCGCGTCCGGACGCGGTCTGACGAAGCCAGGACCCTCCCCACCAAAGCCAAGCTTTCGTGGTTCACTCAATGACACTTCTCACTCTTAAGTCACTCTTGTTGGACTCGACTACTACATAACATCTTATGATCTTTTCTACCGGCAAATGCTCTGCCATTTCAATTACACTGCAAATTAGTTCTCGCTTCTCGTTTACACGCTATCTGCCGACAATTTTCCCTTACAGGTTCAAATCCAAACGGTTTTGCCACTTTGTAAAATTCAGTGAGTAGTTGGCCGCATGTGTGTGGCCAACTGGTGGCGATTAATCACACAAGGTATGTCAATTGATCTCTCCATTTTATTTTCAACTACTGTGTTCCCAGTCCATCTGACAGACTGGTTGCCGAGCTCTATCTGCCAGAAGAGTCGCATAAGAGCCAGGCTGACATACTCAAGAAAGCGTACAAGATTGCGGAAAGTGAGGCAGAGGTGAAGAACCATGCTTCGGAGATGATGGTCTGGTTTGGTGGATTTGAAGAGATACCTATGGTTCGTCGCCGAGATGTCAGTCCCAGCAATCTTCCAGTGTACGAGACCGCTAATGGTCGATGGTTTGGTGTCCTCCATGACTGACAATACTCCACCCGGCAACGAGCATACAAGGACAGTGCCATTCGTAGCGATGCAGCTTCTCAAGCCCAAAGGCATCGCAGGTGAAGTCGAACACTTGTACAGACATGATGCTGAATCGTTCATTTGGGTCCTCATCTGGGTCTGCCTCCAGAATGGAGGCTGAATGAGGTGCCCAAGAAGTTTCATCTGATCACGAAGCTGAGCGGGGAAAGCTCCCAGTTGATCTCTGGCCAGAAAACGTTTTTTATCCTTCTTCGTGCATGCCAGCATCATTTGTGGCCTTGGAAAGCTTACGTGGGACTCCTTTGCGACTCGTCTTGTCGACACAGTTCAGCTGGCGCAACTCCCGGGCCTTCCATTTGGTCATAGCGGGTAGATCAAGGTGCAGTCATAACTCTTCTCCTTGCATGCGACGTTGGCATAATTATATGGCGTTTTATGTGACGGCAAGCGATCAATGATGTGGAGTACACGTGATCTAGAGTACACAGCGTGACTGGGCCGAACAGAAGGAAGAGTCTTCCTTCTGTTTGGTCTGGGGCTAAATGCTGAACGTTGAACGACACCTTATGTGATACAGTGATATCTGTGTATAATAGTGGCGCAATCGTGTTTTCTGTTCAACCCTTCCTTTCAACTCCCTGTTCTTGTTTATTTCTATCCTCGATTGATCCGCTAACGCGAACAAATCAGACAGTAAGTTATTGATTTGCCGCCGTTCTCGTAAACCTAACTAGTATATAGCGTGACCAAACGCTTTTGACTCACTTCTGAAGTTCCCCAAAGTTATCCTGCTTCTCGCCTAATGCAGCACGTACATGCGGCAGATCGCGACGCAGTGGCTGGCCCAGTCTCATAGCCTTGGAGGTACTGTAGTGTTGTTTCATTGCGGGAAACGACATCATGGACGCTAGTTCTCCAAGAACTTGGTCAGACACGAGTACTAGTTGGACTCGCGGTCATAGTATTCATGATATGATGGTATGATCTTGTCGTCGGTTCAACAACACACGGTGATGGAGCTACAGTATGCAAATATATCCAGTGGCATTACACAGGAAATTCTCCCCTTACGATTTTTTCCAATGCAGGAAATTGACAATCGAAGTAGGGACCACTCCTAGCATGGGGAGAATCTGTGTGTGTATTACGGTATGTAACAACCGCCTTGAGCTACTTATAAGCTATACCGCGGGGTTGGGCTTTCCAGGGTCTTTCAGTTCTCCCACTTCCTCGCTCGCTATCTTTGCGATGACTATTGCTCTGGATTATGGAGCCATGCTCGTCGGTGGCTTGCTGGCCTTCGGGCGCGTGATCAACCTTGATGCAAAAATATGATAACTATCTGACAGAACTCCTCACAGCTTGTCAGGTTGCGTTAACATGCAATTCATCGTGTACTGCCGGGTATATTTTCGCGAACGTTGGCATATTAAGTCATTGGTACGGAACTTTGTCCTCCAAGCCCGCATTTTTTGATCATCTTATAGGTCATTGTAATATGGTACATTCGAGTGTCCTATTTCATGTGAGACGAATATCAATGGAATTCAGGCTGCTTGATTTGTGCCATTCCGCACTTGTGGCAGGCGCCCTATGGGATTCCATCATTGCGACCTATGGTGATCTGGATAAATTTGACACAATCTCCTGGTACGTGTGATGTCATTATTTACGATCAGCCGGAAAATTAAGTTAATGCACGTCAGGAGTATTGGTGTGAGCAATCGCGTTTTGGACGTTTTAGGCTGCCATTAACGCAGCCCCATACAGCCTACAATCGAGCTTACTGTGCGTTCTTACACGTATGGAACTACATGATGCTCACTACTAGAATATTCGCCAGGCTATGACTACCCTCATCGTCCAAAGGTGAGCTATGCCATGTCATATGAGGAAAACATGGTCCTAACTCGACAGCTTCAGTTTCTTTGCATACCGAATCTATAGGCGTTTCGTACTTTTCTTTGTTTTTGTTTTTCACACACTGATGTTGCTGGGAAGTGCAAAAGAAGAGGCTCACTGTAGCGATTCCGATTGTAGGTTGAGAGTTTGAGAGTTTGCTACTTAAAATGATGTTATTTCCACTTTCAGGTTGTGCTCTCTTGCGCTCGTTTAGGTGGGTGCACTTTGGCACTGCAATAATGTGGACTTATTCTGACGTCTCACTCCAGTGATGGCTAGCAGTAAGTCATCAGCACCCGCACGTGTGGTTCTTTCCAATTACGACGTTCTCTAAACTTTGCCAGTCACAATGAGCGAGATGTGAGCAATGTCAGAAACATGATCGATGATAGCCACTGAAGCATGTTCTCTGCAGGCTCAGCTTGCAATCATACAGCGCATTTTTTCAAGCGTGATTTCTCATCTGTGGTGGTGGGCAGCTTTGCAGTATTGACATGCCGATAGGATTTTCTTGGATCTTCACTTTGGGACTTTTATTTTCAGCACTCGTAGATATCATGATCACAACTTTCATGTGCTACTTTCTTTCGCAAAAATCGACCGACGTCTACAGAGTAAGTTATTATATGGCCTTAACCACTGTACAACTGGCGTTTATTCATCTTATAGCACTATCCGTATCATCGACACCCTGACATTCTGGACAATTCAGAATGGCTCGATGACAAGGTATGCCATCTAGATGCATGTCACGAGCTATATCTTGAGGTTACCTTATAGTGCTGCGGCCATCGCAACATTGCTTTGCGTGAGCATCTATAATGTTCTGTTTAATTGTGATCACTCAAATATCACAGTGGAAAGTTATGCCTCAGAACCGCATATTCCTAGGTCTTCACTTTGTTGTAGCAAAAGTGTAAGCCATTTAAAATTCTCGTGGACATAACTATCTCATCTGGATATTGTTGGAGCAGTAGTATGCAAACTCCCTTTTAGCTACGTGAGTCACACGCGGTGTTTGCGGCTGCAGTTTGAACTGGTACTGTAGTCTCAACGCCAGAAAGCAAATATGGAATGGAAAGCAACACACTCCTACAAACGATCAACCTATGCCAATCATCTTTCTGGAGGACTTTGAACATGCGCCTGAATCTTCGATCATGCGACAGGAACCCTCGGTGAGCACCATGGCCATCACCTGTCGAATGGTATCTTACATCTTACACAACTAAAGGTGCGGCTTGATACTCGCCAACCGAAAGCAGGGCAACAGCAGGGAAATTTGGTTCGTAGCTTGCCATGTACTCTAAATATGACCTTATTGACTGTCACAGATGAAAGTAAACGTTGAGCTGGAGACGGACAGCGGCGCAAACGATAGCCCAGTCTGATGTTCTGTAGTTCGACCACTACGCTAATGACACCCTCACGATCCTTCATGACATTCATTTAGTATTGAATATGCGTCAGCACCTCGCAGCTATCTTACCTAACATGATACTCACTTTCCCTACGAATGTGTACTACGAACGTGGAAGCCGCTCAGGCCTTATCTTTGGGTTACGAGCCCCTCAGCCCTTTCCGTCGGTCTATGTATCGTGGGTATCTTGATGACAAGCAGAAAGTCCATAACAAAACGTTCAATGGACGATCAAGAGAGCGCCACCTACAAACATTCTGAGGAACTTGAACTATATTAATTAACGATCCGGTCGCCAAGCTCTACTGGCCAGAAGAGTCGCGTAAGAGGCTGGCTGGCATACTCAAGAAGGTATATAAGATTGCAGAAAGGGCCATGCTTTGAAGATGATGGCAACCCTCCGATGTTCGGTTTCGTCACTTGACCTGTTTGCGGATCGACGCGATTCGCGACGGGATCACGTGATCAGTTATTTCTTACACTTGAGTCATCTAATCGATCCTTCAAAACTTTAAGCACAAGTGACAAAAGCCGTGGCGTTCCTCATCAGATTCGCCTGTACCACCACCATCCTCCACAGGATCACTGTAAAGTCTTCCTACGTGAGACCTCTTGCAACCATGGTTTCGTCGCTGCCATCTTTACCTTCCGTTCTAGGCACGGACCCATCGTCCTGCATTCTAGATGCGTTCCGGACTGCTATTGCAAAACGTGTGTCGGATGCGCTGCCGCCGCTTACGCTCGAGCAGGCTTATACCGGTGTCGATTATGGAAAGAAGGGCGTTGATTTTACAGTTGCTCTTCCACGGTTCAGGCTGCCGGGCAAGCCTGACGAGCTAGCAAAGAAAGTAATAACCGATGTGAGTTGGATGATCTTTTTACTGCTTCGCGTCGGCTTGTTTTGGATGCGGGTAATGCAGCCGAGATGATGATTACATGTCTCGACTCCTCGATGTCTCTCATTTTGCTCCCTTCACTCTGCAAGCCATAGTTGCTGATATTGTCCACTTGCCAGTTCCAACCTGATGACTTCGTCACGTCAATTACCCACGACAAGCAATTCCTGCATTTCCAACTCAACACCGCTTCCCTCATCCGCGAAGTCCTCAACCAAATACATACCCTCACCTACGACAGCCCCACAGGGCAAGCCATCATACTGGCACAAACAGCCTCTGGCGTGGGCAAGAAACTCGTCATCGAATACTCGTCCCCTAATATTGCCAAATCATTCCATGTTGGACATCTTCGAAGTACGATCATAGGCGCGTTTTTAGACAACTTGTATAAAACTTGCGGATGGGAAGTTATCTCTCTCAATTATTTGGGCGACTGGGGCACCCAAGTGAGCACATCTTTGGATCTGTTTGTTTCTGAGAGTTAATCTGATTTTGTTAGTTTGGCATGATCACCACTGGATTTGAAAAATACGGTTCACAAGAGGAGCTTGAAAAAGATGCGATCAAGCACCTCTACGATGTCTACGTCAAAGTCTCCAAAGATGCTGATTCAGATCCAAATGTCAAAGTCGAAGCCGCTAAATGGTTCAAGCGGATGGAGGACGGCGACGAGTCGGCACTTGCGAACTGGCGAGTGTGGCGGGAGATGAGCGTCAAAAAATACGTAGAGGAATACGAGCGATTAAACGTATCGTTCAAAGTATACACGGGGGAGAGCGAGGTTGGTAAGGAATGGCAGGATCGGGCTCTTGAGCGCCTCGAAGAAATGGGTCTCATCAGTGATGCCGATGGTGCCAAACTCGTCGATCTTGAAAAATGGAAACTCGGAAAGGCTGTGCTCCGCAAAGCTAGTTCGTCTAAAAAATCAATCACCTCATTCGTATTTCTGATCTCCACACGTAGATGGCACCTCAATATACCTCACTCGTGACATTGGCGGTGCGATAGAGCGATGGGAGAAATACCACTTTGACAAGATGATCTATGTCGTCGCATCGCAGCAGGACCTGCACCTGTCGCAGTTTTTCAAGATGCTATCGTTGATGGAGTTCCCATGGGCAGACCGCCTTGAACATGTCAACTACGGCTTGGTGCTCGGCATGAGCACCCGGAAGGGAACCGCAGTCTTCTTGGATCAGATTATCCGCGAAGCCTCATCTGTCATGCACGAGCAGATGAAGCGGAATGAAGTGAAGTACAATAACATCGAAGACCCTGAGATGGTCGCTCGAGAAGTGGGCATCACGGGAATTAAGATCCAGGACATGGCTGCCAAACGGTGAGCGTCATTGTTTCATTCGAATGCTGTAGCTCATCCAGCACCAGGATCAATAACTACACCTTCAACTGGGACCGCATGCTTTCCTTCGAGGGTGATACTGGACCATACTTGCAATACGCGCACGTCCGACTCACCTCCATGGAGCGGAAAAATCCAGAGCTCATTCCCCTGCCGCCTCCATCCCAGATCGACACTTCCTCTCTCGTTTCCTCTCAACATGCACGCGACATCGCTATCCTTCTAGGATCCTATCCAGACGTTGTGAAGACTGCACTGAAGACGCACGAGCCCAGTGGCGTAGTGACTTTCGCTTTCCGTCTGGCTCACGCGATTTCGAGCGCCTGGGAGACGCTCATCGTCAAAGGGGAAGAAGATACGGAGAAGGCTCGTGCGAGGCTGTGGCTCTACCTTTGCGCGAGGGATGTGTTGGGCGCTGCGATGCGTCTGCTGAGCATCAGGCCTCTGGAGAGGATGTAGTGGGTGATTTTTGTGTCTGCTTGTCTTAAATCAATCAATGCAGAATACTTGATTGTAATTCTGGAAGGTTGTTTGCCTCGACAAAAAATCTTACTCGGCGCCCCGCGTAAGGCTGGCGTTTGATGTGAAATAGCCCATCAACGATCAAAGGTTTTAGGGCATGATGTCTACATTTGGATTTGTGAATCGAAATACGCAGATCGGATTTAATGAACACATAGTACGTTTGAGAATTTGGATCGCTGATCTGTCAAGTTCCAGTATTTGGCCGCAGTATTCATGATTTTGAAACACATCATGTTCGTGATGGCTGTTGTACCACCCAGGCGTGGTCGAATAATTGAGAGTGCGCCCCATATTTCCCCTGCTCATTGGTGCTGAACTACCATCCACAATGGTGTGCATAGTGCTTGCCTTATTGGCTGTCGTCTCCGGTCATATGTGCTAAGTTCACAGGTACTTAACTTAATTACCATCAGAGCTCATGACCGACTCACCAACACGACGCCGAGTCACAATCACGCATAGCACTGCCGGAACGTGTGGTCAGCCGTGCTGAGGCTCACTGGCACCTGTCGATAAAAACTGCAATCCCTGTACCTGAGGGTAATCCTGATTCGTTAGATCGACCAAGGAATACCAGTGTGCCAGATGGGCGTAAGTACCAAATATCTTTTTGGAATAAGTACTTGAGCATATATTCTCAATTAGTCAACCAAGGTCTCAAGCCACCTGAAGAGCCCGAGATCAACTACAACTGCACGTCATCTAGCAGTGACTATGTCACGACAGATGAGGCTATCTCAATGCAGTTATATTTTGAAACCAGGAACTTTGCGGTCGGATCACCACGAGCTTTTACGGAAGTTCGTGTTGCCCGACAGAGTGTGATCTTTTCCACAAGTACCACTGTTTGCGACACAACAATCCACTCGTCCGAGGCTATCAGCACCTCGTCTTCTACCCAACTTCTACCTCTGCTAAATCATTTGACGAGAGGGACGATGAACCGATGAACCAGAGACTCACAGTACCTCTCAACTGTCCCTTTCTGATAGCTATGGCTTCTCCCAGTCATCAAGCTCGTGCGCCGGATACCCGATATTGTCATCTGCAAATGGGAAGAACCCGATAGTCACCTCCCTCCAAACCACTATCACCACCACACAGTCATCGAGTTCGTGCGCCGTTATTAGCAACTGGGGGAACCCGACAGTCTCCTCACCGCCAGCCACCACCGCATCGCCTCGGCCTGTTCCATCCACAGTTTCATTGGTTATGGTTTCGAGCTTGGCTCAACCAATATTAATATCTGACACCAGTTCAAACCATCCAAGTGTGGCTGCCGTGGGGGGGAATATCGGACCAGACACGCTTCTGGCTCTCCTAATTTTTATTGTGATATGGTGGAGTGGCCTACTCCTCTACTCCGCTATCGACTGACTGTCGTGCCAAACTGGCTTGCTACTGCTTCCGAAGGCTCTGACGACTCTCCCTCCGCTAAACCCGTCCCAAACACCATCAAACCTCTGTCTGCTCTCACCCTCTGCCTAGGAGTCCCCTTCTCCAATGGTATCGCAAGAAAAAACAACTCTTTGTGACACCTTTAAACCTGAGCTCAATTGCAAAAACAACGCAGGTTGAGTCAGAGGCTTGTCTCAAGTCCCAGAGCATCGTTCGTTCAATACCTCGACACATGCCTCGTGGAGTTTTCCGTGAACAGACGCTCATCCTTTGTCACAGATCCCGGATCATCTCACTTGCCGCTCAACGATAGGAACGCCTCTGCATCCACCATTGCTCGGCACCGACGAACCAATGAGCTAGAAAGGCTATATCCATCTTGCGCCCGTACCTCAGATCGTCGTTGCCAATGGCCATTGCAGTGTGGACAATTGGGTTGGGCAGGTTGTTATGGAGGACTGCTTGTGAGCACCAAGCGAAGCGCTACTAACGCATCGTCCGGCGAAATATTTGAACAGCGGAGAATAAGACCTTTGTATATCTTATCCTCCACAGTCCCATAAAGTCATAGACAGTCATTAATCACCTGCAGGACCATACTTATATTCACCTACCTTGCCAGATTTACCCACAATCTGTTTTGGGTATTCACTCAGTGGTACCGTGACTCTTTGCAGCTCCTCTCATCATGTCGCCGCCGACACCCTCGAGGGTACTTTGTGGATATTCTGTTACGTGGGATGACGTGTAGCCTGTCTTTAAATTTCATCTCATTGTCTCTCTTAAATTCGTTCTCAAGGCATTTTTGGTTCGACAAACGGTGGCGCACAGTTTTCTACTGACTTTAAAGTTGGCTGCCTTGGCCCTGGGCGACTCATTATCTAGTACGCGTAGATGTTTTGCGATTGGATTACGGTTAGCTCGCCTTTTGTTAGGATACCGCATCTAGCCACCCCGAAGTGCGAATACGTTGTACGCTGTGTGCTTGGAAATTATTCTAGCACGCCAATACTCCATGACTGATCCCGGTAAGTCTGCGTCATCGTGCTGTATGAATGCCGCACCTCCAAAGTATGTCTACGCCATTCGTGTATTGACCAATAGACATGCTACTTTTTGAAACAAGAACCTTGTGACCTGATTGTCAAGCCTGGCAGGTGAACACTAATGACACTACTGAGTATGTCACATGCGTCGGACATGGAAGCATCTGCCTGAGATCAGGCTGTTGCCAAGTTTGATGTTCTATCGCTTCTCCATTGACGTATGTGTGCATAGATTATCATTACATGGACTTTCTCTCTGCCCAGGAGATATGTACTGTTATAACATATATAAGTAACTTTTTCATCGATCACCACCAACCATATATTTCGCATATCTTCCGAGAACTACACTTTGTTTTAACCGCAAAAATATTTTGGGGCTATTTCCATCATACAAACGAAATAGTAATTACGCCTTGATGAGCTCTGTGAAATTCGGCTTAGTTTTGTGGGTGCCTGCAGCGGAGTTTGAACTCATTGGACCTGAAAGCTAGCGCTTAAACTTGAACGTTAACTTCCAACTGAACAGGTATGTATATTGAACATTCGAGAACTTGGATCACTGATCTGTCAAGTGGCAGTGTTTGGCCCCATCGTCCACGATTTCTGAGTGAACACGTCATTTTCACGATGGCTGTTGGACGAGAACCCGTGTGTGTGCGGATGATCGAGAGTCCGTTCCTTCACTCATTGGTGCTGAACTAACATTCTTGACAATGGTGCGTTATATTAATGACTGTCGTCTTTGGCCATACGTTACGGTCGCTAGGGATCACCATCACAGCTCATTGTCCCACGACCGACTCGCAATCACGTTGGCACTGCCAGAACGTGTTGTGGTCGTCGTGGTCACACTCACGGTGCGAAAGCTGTCTGATCTTACTATAGTACAAAAAGGTCGGTCTCGCTGACATGTTTTTCCAACCCCCCACTGGGTTTCTTGGCCAAAGGGAGAAGAATGACTCCCCCTCACACTCGCTTTAAATTCTTATCTCGCAATCATTTGTCCCACCGTTCCCGCCATTCGTTCAACCGTGCTGAGCCTCAGCATTCTTCGACAGAGAGTATAATTCCTGTACATGAGAATGGTCTTGATTCGTTAGATCGACCACGGAATACCAGCGTGGATGGGCGTAAGTACCAAATTTCTTCTTGGAATATCTTCTTGAGTATATGTTTTCCATTAGTCAACCAAGGTCTCAAGCCGCCTGAAGAGCCCGAGTTCGACTGTGTAGACTGCACTTCGTCTGACAGTGACCATCTCTCCGATGAGCAGGCTAGTTCAACAGTATCATCTTTTGAAGCTGGGGACTTTGCGGTTGGATCGCCACGACATGTTAAGGAAGGTCACGTTGCCAGACAGAATGTGGTCTATTCCACAAGCATTATTTACCAGACAACAATCTACATGACTCCCTACCAGGATGCCAGCACTCCATCGTCTAGCTCTAAACCTCCTACATCTACCCATACATCTACCTCTATTACGACATTTGCCAACAGTATTTCTCAATGCAATGAGACCCTGGGGCTAGGTACAGGTTGTCCCCTGTCAACAACCACCCCCCAGACGTTTGCTCAGCTGTCCCCTACTACATCAAGCTCGTATACTGTATACCCAACACCGTCATCTTCTAGTGACATGCCAGTCGCCCCGACTTCTGACACACCCGCAACAACAACAATAAACACATCGCTTCAGCCTTCATCTGGCGAAGTCCCATCGAGCAATACTGTTATGGTTTCGAGCCCGTCGGCTCAATCAACACCAGCCCCTGCCACCAATTCAGACCCTCAATCATCTCCACACATGGCTGCCATCGTAGGAGGGGCTATCGGAGCGATCGCGCTTCTAGTTCTCCTAATTTTCATTGCGATATGGTATCGCAGGAAAAGACGACTCTCGGTGACACCTTTCACCCTCCCCTCAACTTCAAACACAATGCAGAATGAATCGGCGATCTGGCTCAAGTCCCACAGCATAGGCGATGCCGTTCGTCCAAGCAGCGGATGTCCACCGTCCGTTCAATGTTCCGAGGCATGCCTCGTGGAGCATTCTGGCAACAGATACCCGTCCTTTGTCCCAGATACCGTATCATCTCACTTGCCCGACGACTACGACACCTTTGCATCTGTCATTGCCCTGCGTCAACATTCCAACGGGCTAGAAAAGCCGTACCCATATCCATCTCGCGCCCGCGTCTCTGATCATTATCACCGTTCCAGTGTAGAAAGCTGGGTCAGGCAAGTTGTTATGGAGGATTATTCGCGAGAACCGAGCGAAGTGTTACCGGCGTATCGTTCAACGAAATCTGTGAAGAGCGAGAAAGCAGATGATGATGATCATTATGCCCCTCCCAGTTCTTATCCTCCCCTCCCATAATCATTAGTCACCAGGACCATGAGCGATACGGTGTACTTTTGACGCTTAACGCGCCACCCCTTCCCCATCATGAACGTTTGTATGTATGTGTGGTACGAAGATGTATTGGTCGTATTGTCGATGAGGCCGCCGATGCAAGGCGATCATATTACGTCCGCTGCCTGCCATTTGGCGAAGATTCATGCTGAAAAACTGCTGAGAAGCGCCAGGCATGCCTCGCGCTCGATCGGCGCCTCCGTTGACGCTTCTAGGAATACACATGCTGTCAATGAATTCCGGTCTGGACGCACGCGACGGCATGATATCGCCCAAACGCAGGAAGCATGACCTCGAATATGCAATTACGATCTGCATTGGCACGCCGACTGTTGGGTAAGCAACCTAAGCATAAGCGCTGAACGTTAACGCGCGAACGTTCAAACTATCAGATACATGTTATATTTATCCCCTATGAAATTCCTTGAGGGATATCAGAAGCGTGATTCTCATTTCGTTCGACCTGGTTGATGTTCTTGTCCTCCGTAGCCAGCCTGTCCAAAACTTTCTTCGTCTCTTTCTGCCAATCGGCTGTGATACACAGATATGTACCCCAGACAGAGCAATAAACGAGGGCAAGCGTGAGTCCCAGCCACAATCCCGCAAGTCCCATGTCCCTTTTAAAAGCCAACCAAATACCAAACGGGATGCCAATGACGTAGTAAGCACTGCAGATGGAACGTTATCGAAGCAATTGTGGTTGGCATTGGTAGGCCTTACCTGAGATTGAGAAGTGCGCCTGTGAACTGCAAGAAAACTAAATGAAAGAGTACGGCAAAATAACCTAGCACTTACTTGTTTGCCTCGCGCTCGCAAAACGCCACCAGCAACAGCGTTGGTCCCATCGAACACTTGGAATACAGCAACAAGTGGCAGAATCGATGCCACCAGAGTCACAACCTCTGAAACAAACTGAGTATCGGGATGCATACGACATTGATTGTCCTACCGGGGTCATTATTGAAGATATATGCCCATGACTTCCTGAACGACATAAATAGAGTGCTGAAAAGCCTGTAGGTCAGCACTGCTTGACTGACACAGGCGCAATATGTACCTCCATACTACTGCAATGATAACTGCAAGAACAATCGCGGTGTTTGCGGAGACACCTGCGCGCCTCGCCCGTTTTTCGCCTAGAAGGTTCCCGACCCTATATGAGATTCAGCCGAGGGATCCTTTAGGCTTGAGGTATCATACCGCACAGACGTTGCTATGGCCAAGGCGAAAGGAGCTTGGTATGTCCAAGTTGATGAGATGAGCAGAACTGATTGGGCAGCTAGGGTAGCAGGCCCGAGCCTATGAATGCATGTCAGCAAGGTTGACTACTTGTGTGGTTTGTAACATACAAACTAGCGGCCACTGTCAACACACAATTCAGCATGCTGATATCCATAAGTTGTACTATATACGCACAGCCAATAAGCTCCCATGACCACCATTCAGACGCGGTCTGGCCAACGCCAGCGAGTCCCAGTTGCACCAGAAGACCTAAACCGCTGAAGCTTCGCCTTGAGATAGGATGCCAGGCGGTTTTCTCCATATAAAAAATGCCATAGATTACTGATGATATCGAGATAAGATTAAAGGAAATGGCGGTGGCAATTGGAGCTCCGATGAATCCGATCCTGACGGGTTCAGGACCCCACACTGGCAAGTTCCGTGAGCTTAAGATAACGCATAATAAAGTTAATCACCAAGAACATAATTTAACACGGCATTGATGGGCGATACTGCTAGGATCATCCTAGTTGGTACAACGAAGAGTCCTCAAAGAAACAATCACTTATTAGCATGTATCCCTTCCAGTAAAGTCACTCATTACCTTGAGATTGAAAGTAGCGCCTGTCAAATGTCCATTCGTCAGAACGTCAGCTATAAATATGCTAGTCATGTGTACTGTCGTACCGCGAAATACAGTTGAAAGCATATGCTGGGAGCCCCAAAGATGCCCATTTCAAGTAAACACCAGCGAGATGCGCAACTTCAGGATCCTGTCTAAGTAGGAGTAAAATATATTCGGCATTGAACCAAATCATAAGAACTGGCTGAAATCATGTCAATAAGAGAACTGCAGAGAGGGTAAGCCATACTATAATGGTTGCAGCCGTCACCACAACTACAAGACAGATTAGACATGAGAGCATACATAAAAAAGCGTTACTTACGCATGCGTTGGCTCCATAAGCCAACCATTTGCGGTTGACTAGATGTCCATGCCGCAGGGAGAAGTGTGTCAAGAGCAGATGAAAAACCTTGGACGATTGCGTAGCCCGATACGCTCGCAGTCATGGAACCTAGTGTTGCAGCAGCAAGTGCTACCGTGGAGACATGCCCGATAGATACCACAGAAGCCACGATTAAGCTATACTCCAGCAAATGAGTGCTGCATCATAGGTCAGCGAAAGTTATATGCGGGAGGTTGCGATTTGGACGAACAAAAAAACGGGCAAACTATATTTGATCAGGATAACAAATTCCTCCTGGAATAACTCCCAGGTATTAGGACCGTCCACTTCGTTCGAAAAGTCCGCATCCTCTTCTATGTGATGAATTGGCGTAGAGAGTAGAGGAGTATTCTCCATTGGCACAATGGTCATTACTGCGGGAGTTGGGGAGATGAAGGAAATATACTTGTTGGATATTGGCATGATATAAGACTGCTCAAATCTGGCAATTGGAGTCCGGATACAACGCGTTAATATCAAAATGCGAGCTGGGTCACCACCCTTAGGTACCAGGTCCTAGGCCTGTTCCATTGACAAATCCCAGTGATCACATCAGCGAAAAGTGGCAAAGACATAACTCATAAAGAATGTTTACTAGTTGCAATAGCGTAGTAGTGCAACTGTCAGATAGATTGTCGACGATTCATTGATTCTAGAAACTAACTGAAGCCTACTAACTCATAATTTGAATCCAATTGAGCCTTTCTACCGACGCAGTCGGGAGTCTACATCAGAAAATCAGCCACATCTGGCAAAGTAACGCCTTCCAAGAATCATTAATTTGCAATTCCCGCTGTCTTTAGGTGCCGGAACCGTAAGGATGTGTTTCTCATCAGCGCTCAGCCCGGTCTCTATCGTTTTGTTATGTAATTCCCGCTGCCTCGTGGGGTTGTACCGTGAATTTTGAACGCTTTGTGGTTGCTTTGCGGGTAGATTCATCGATCTTGTCCAGGTTGTGGTTTTGCCTCATCAAGGTCGTGGCTGTACAATGCTGTGCTCTCAGCTCTGAGAGTCTGTAGGCCTGTGGCTGGAAAAATTACCTGCTATGGCCCGTTTGTTAGATTCAAGACATCCCCTCCAGATCGCAGTTCCTTTCCTCTAGGACCATGATCATCGGTTCGCCTCACTACCTTTATAACTGGCATAATTGACTTACTATAATCTGCAGGCGGCTGAGTGCAAGAAACAGATGGTGCAATACATGAATTGCTTGCGCAAGAATTCTAGTGCATTCACTCCGTGCAGAGCCATGAACAAGCAAACACTTTGCCTGTCGAACAGCCAAATACAGCCTGCATCTCTGTGTTCCAAATAGCTCACATGTTGTTGCAGAGGACTTATGGAGCGTCACGGTGATGAATGGAAGAATATCAGACTAGCCAACCTGGAGGGAGATTCCGCCGAACCAACGCGCACTTCATCTTGAATGTATACACACTCGCTTGACAAAAGCTGTCAAAGAAACCCCAGAAGATGGTAGACAACTTCACAGCTCTGACGAACGCCTGCCTGGTCATGAGGCGTGCGTTGCAACGAGTTGTAGTAGAAAAAGAGTGCATTGAGGCAACACCGAGGTATGACACTTTCGTAAATAATGCATTGATATGCTACTTCTATAAGCGCATAGCATTATCTCTTAACTGAGACGCTCAAAACCTTCCTTATTGTCAGAACCCACTACGACACGAAGCGCCAACTTGGATATATAATTATCATTCGTCACGCATGCCCCTCCTTCCACTCAACCAGTTTCCGACCGGAATGGTCCTTTGGCTACTTTGATACCATGGTCGAGTTGCGGAATGTCGAGTATTTCTCCAGTGAAGAAACTGCAAGAGAACCAGGGAAAAACACTCAGGTTGCCTTACCAGGAAGTGAACGTGTAGACTGGTGTTACGCGGCGGACAGTGCCGCCTATTTGAATTGCTGGCGGGGTTCTGCGGAATGCCGTGGTAAGCAATCCGAGAGAGATCATATATGAATGTTAGACTTGACTGAAGTCGAAAAGAGACCCATCTACCTCCCTTTCGTCATGTGCACTCTATTTGTCTATGCCCTCATACTCACAGAGATTGCCCTGGTTTACGCATCACCATCTCAGGGTCCATTCCGAACTGTGCCGAACAATCATAGGTTCTACGATATACAGGTGCGTAGTATACTCAAGATCATGGCTTGTACAGATCACAACTCAGGCTCATCGCGGAGGAAGAGGAAATGTTGTCGAGAACACTCTACCGAGCTTTGCATGGTATAGTGGATGGGGTCGATGTTTGCTTCACCTCAAGCGAATTCGCGCCACAGGGGTCTCATTCACGGCGCCACCACGCTCGAATTAGATAACGGCATCACTCAGGCAGGCTCTCGCTTCTTAAGGTTATACAGTTCTCCTGAACAAGGCCTACAGGACGGCGAAGTCGTTGTATGGCACGATGAGAGCATAATGGCGGAAAAGTGCTCTGACACAGCACCAGTTGTGAGCATCATTGCAGCATGATTCGTGATGGTTGACTCACCAGCACATAGGTCCCAGATGACCCCGCGTATCCGTATGTCGGAAAGTTTATAACCAATCTTACCTTGGCTCAGATAAAGACCCTCGACTGTGGATCAAAGCGCCAAAAGAATTATCGTACGCGTTCCCCTTTTGAACTGTAGCCACTGTTGGAACGATTTCTACACAGCACACCAACTTGTATATCCTGGAGCACAGATACCCACCTTACGAGAAGTCTTTGACTTCGTGGCCTGCGCAGATCCTTCGCACCAGATCCTTTGGAACATTGAGTCAAAAATCAATCCTGGATACCCGAATCGAACTTCTGGCGTAGATGATTTTGTCCAGAAGCAACATGCGGTTTTTGTATCTAGCCCATACTACCGATCGATAACGGTGAGCGTGGCTCTATTACTACTGCTTTGTACTCTAACTGTCTTGCCAGTATCAAAGTTTTGACTGGCGAACTCTAGTGGCCATGAAGGTTTGTGTCTCATATTAGTTCACACTTTTTTAAATCGTCAGTTGAAGAACTTGGACGGTAAAATCGGCATTTCTGCTCTTATCGATGTGTAAGTAGATTTCGAGCGACGCGTTGCCCGCAGCACGATAAACGTCACCACTAGCGACACCGCTTCTACGCTGGGTAACTCGACTTCCGTGTGGTTGGCGGGCCTACGCCTTGAATCATTTCCCGGTCCATCACTGTCAAAACAGATGGCACAAGCTGCTCACGCCGTTCAAGCGGACGTTTTATCTTTTACTGGAACGTTCCTCGTGCCCCTTTCATCCCATGAGGGATCCTCTTACTTCACAACCCCTGAAATAATCAACGAAGCTCACAGGCTCGGTATGAGAGTTGTACCATGGACCGTGAGCCCTTGCTTGGTTGTCCACGATAGACAGTGTTTATACACCATCACAGGTGAATCGCTTGGACCGGGTTGAAGAACTCATCAAGGATGGTGCGGATGGTATTATTACAGATTGTGAGTTTGAAGTTACGATAGCTAATATTGATTCCTCACGGAATGTATATCAGACCCGAACGTTGTTAGGCAGTGGGCTAAACAACAAGGACTTCGGGTGGCACCTAAATATCCTCAAAAGCGTGTCTTGTCCTGCTTATACGAGCATATGCATTATTAGAGCTTGTCCAGCGACAGATTATTTGCTAGATTTTCATTATTCTTGATGGTGGTCTAGAGCATCCCATCGGCCATCTTGCAAGTTCAACACTTGTCACATTCACTTTGGCATCTCATTTGACACTCACCTCCTCCTATCAAATCCACCCAGCGTACTTCTACTGGCCAGACTTCCTCTCCCTTGATAAGCCCCATCTTCTTACATGTCCTGAAGACTCGCACGAGAATAAATACAGACGATAGTCATAGAGAATCACCTATTTTGCTACTTAGAATTGCAGGCCGTCAGTTGTTCTGAAGACGTTGTGACGGTTAGGTTTGGCTTGTGCTTGGTTTGGCCGGTTTTGGGCAGGGCTTGTGTTAGGTTCGAGGAGGATCAGACTTGGAGGTTTTAGAGATTAGCCTAGGGCCAGAGTTGGCTGTTTCAAGGTTGCCGGAGGCATTTTTAGAGATGTTCTTGTTCCTTGGCCCGTTACCACATCGTATCCCAGAGCTTTCGTTGTCTGTCAGTGGACACCGTTCCAACGTTCTATAATGCCGCCGGCCTCGAACCTTATCCGCTAAATGGTCGTCACATCTTTTTGTTGGCGCACGAAAGTCTACTCTTTTATATAAATCATCTCAGATCCAGCTATGACCTTCGTTCTCAGTGCTCTGCTCGAACACTGATCCTTTACCCGGGTCCCGCAGGTGTTGCCCTTGATTCCTGTTGCCACACGCGAGTCTCTTTGCGTCACAGGTTTTGTTTCTCCTCCACCTTGCAGCTCCATCAATCAGTATGATACTACTACTTGTATGAGACGCAGATAACAACACGGGGACTTAAGTCACCCAGTAAATTACGAACATTTTTCTTACCTCAACTTGAAGTTGACATCAAAGGTAGCTTTCCAGTGTTATATGGTATACGGTGCATACTTCATACAGTCAGCTACGTGGATATTCCCTACTATAGGGCTCGCAGTAGACAATAAACAAAAAGATAGGGAAGACGCAGACTGCCCGTAACTGGGGGCCAGATGAGTGTGAAGTTGAAGCCCTGTGAGGTTGTGAAATACAAATGCGTACTGCCACGCGAGACAGGCGCTGCAGGCAGAGGTCCCGGGAAAATAGACTCTGGAGCTGGACTCGTTCAACGCATCCGAAAAAGAATATCATGTACGTAAGTCTGTGGCGATGATTTCAGTGCCGATTCGTTCCGGCAGGCTGGACACGAGCTTGCACAATTTGAGTCTACTTGAGCTCGACACAGCTGGGTTATGTCTTCGCCATATGTATACAGGATGATCCCCATATTCCACCGTTGTAGGACAATTTGAACGGGTACAGGTGTGATTCACTTATGAACGTAGTAATGTTGGTATAATTATGGCTTTTCAAACCTTAGATTGCTATCTGAATCTGATGCATCTGTCAACGTTGCAATGTTTACGCCTGGCATCATTCACGATTTCTTAGTGAAACACATCATGATGGCTGTTGTACTAGACCCCTGGGCAAATGATTAACCAGTAAGCACCGAATTTCCGTCAGTTATAGATGTACTGAAGTGTGACAATGTCTGACAAGACTGACTTTATGATGCGTTTAAGCACTGGTACTTACTTTGGCGACTGTTGACCCCAGTCACGGCGTTAATGTTAAATATCATATCTCCCAACCTATCTACGATCACTTTGGCACAGCTGAAACATTTGGTCGTCACTCAGGGTGTGAAATCAGGTTGATTTCACTCATGTAGTACAAAACAGATCGATCCTCGCTGACACTGTTCCCCAAATCCCCCTGGATTTCTTGGCCAACGGGAAGAAATGACTTCCCCTCACACTCGCTTTAATGTTTTATTTCGCAATCATCTGACATATCATTCACGTCATTCGTTAAACCGCGATGAGACTCAGCACTCTTCGTTAGAAACTGTACCTGAGGATGGCCCTGACTCGTTGGATCGACCACGAAATACCAACGTGGATGGGCGTAGGTATCAATTTTTTTCATGGGCTATCTTTTGTTTTCTGATAGTCAATCAAGGTCAACAGCTGTTTGACGATTCCGAGGTCAACTGTGTAGACTGCACTTTGTCTGACAGTGATCAATTCTCACATGAGCAGGCCAGTCCAACGGCAGCTGCATCATATGTTGAACGCAAAGTTTCGGAACCCAGCGAATCTGGGCCCTCTGGGGTCGGAGCACCGCGAGTTTTGGCGGAAGCTCGTATTTTCCAACGTCAAGAGGACACCTCAGCCGCCCTCCTTGCTTACTATTATTCTCCCACAACTCCCACAACTCCCTATTATCCAGATCCCGCATGTACTGGTACCGATTTCCCCCGATTCTTCCGGGCCCACAGCCCGAACCGACCACCACAACCGCCACTTCCACGTCGACTGCCTACAATACCCCCCAGCCATCAAATTTGTGTGGCACCTCAGTGAGCTGCTCAGTGGTTTCCAGTATACCCCCTTCTGGTAGTTACAACCCATTCCAATCGACAAGCTCATGCGCTGACTGCCCAACAATGTCGTCGGCGAGTGGGGACCCTCCTAATAGTAGTGCGGGTTTCGTCACGTACGGCGTTGCTTACACTACAGTCGCCTCGACTTTTCAAATCATCACGATAGCCACTACAATGCTTCAGCCTCTCTCACCCACAGTTACATCGACCAGTATTGTTATGGTCTCGAGCCCGTTGCCTCAACCATCAGCAGTATCTGACACAAATTCAAACCCTCAATTATCTCCAACCATAGGCGCCATCATAGGAGGAACTGTAGGAGCGGTCGTGCTTCTAGCCCTCCTAACTTTTGTTGTGCTGCACCGTCGCAGGACACGACAACTTTCTGTAACTCCTTTCAACCTCCTTTCAACTGCAAAGCCGACGGAGATTGAGTCACGGGCCCGGCTCAAGTTCCAGGGCGCTAGCGGTGCTGTCCGTCCAAGCAGCAGAAGCTCATCATTCATTCAGTATTCCGGTGCTGACCTCGCAGAGCATTCCGGGAGCATATCTCCATCATGTGCGACAGATCACATATCATCTCAATTGCCCGAAGATGTGATCTCTGTTTCCAGTGTTGCCAGGCGCTATCGGTCCCACGAGCTAGAGAAGTTGTATCCATATCCGTCTCCCATCCCCGCCTCAAATCAGCATCGCCATCAAAGTGTACAAAGCTGGGTCGAGCACATAGTTACGGATGCTTGTTCGCAAGAACCGAGTGAAGAGTTGCCAGCTTATCCTCGTTCGGTGAGATCTTCGAGGAGTAAAGAAGTAGACCATGATGATCGCTATATCCTTCCCAGCTCTTATACTTCCCTCACATAGACAATACGTTGATAACCAGGACCATGGATGACGTAGAGTACTATGTATCTTTGTTGAGGTTTGACCAGTGGTACGTATATGTCATTGCTTAGGGCTGCGTCTTTGGGACAATGAGGCCGCTGCATGAGATGACTGCACTCACTTGGTTCAACTTGAAGCGAGGGGAGGTTGGCGAGCCGAGTCATCGAATACCTGAATCTTGAAGGTTGGTGCATCCACACAATGGCAGGTCTTGACTCTCCTTGAAGGGGCTGCCATTGAAGGAGACATGCCCCATTCCCGCTACCTTTAAGTAGGGGGGTTTCGAGATTGAGTCCTCCAAAACGCGATGATCAATCAGGATGGACGTCGCTGGCCTGTTTTGAAGTGCGGGAAGTACTAGTGCAAACGTGACTCCCCAATGGCGAAGATATCGGGAACGGCGTCACCTCCCGACGACAAGGCAGAGAGTTTATATATGAGACTGCCACACATGTTCACCTGGAGAGTAAAGGGCAGACCTCATTTAGTGGTCCGCGACAGACAAGCAAGCCAAAAATCACTTCGACCAAGTTCAGCAGGTGGCGGGATTCTTGCCGGACATTCAAATATTCGCCCCGGAGTCTGCGCAGACTTGCACCCAGACCGACCATTTCAAACACGTCCTCAGATTTGCCGGATCCCTGACTTTTACTAAACGTGTAGATCAGCCTAGTGATCAGTGGTCGAAGAGAGTCGAAGCTATCAGTTGAGCTGAGTTGTTGGCCTTATGTAACTGAAATAGTATACAGGGGGTCGTCATAGGCCAAATCAACCCCCTCATACTAAATATGTACTTACAGATCCAATTCAAATATCGTTTACTGACACTTGGTAGAAACTCCGATCGAACGCCTGTCTTCCTTCTTCTAAAGGTCTGGCTAGGGGAGATCATTAGGCACTTCATTTCTGCACCGTAGGTAGATTGCAATGTCAAATGGTGATGTGACTTGCCAGTGAGCTGCACTTTGAATTCATTCGTTATAAAGGCATTGGATTGCTGATTTCCCATCAAGGTGCATTAATGTTTACTAGCCCCATCATTCGCGGTTTCTGACTAAAACACTTACTACAATGTTCCTGGCCAGATGTATCGACTGGTAAGTCTCCCCTTCACTCATATATGCCGTACTAGAATTTTCGATAACAGTGAATTAAAGAACTTCCTTACATTAATGGCTGCCGTCGTCACTGTACGTTAAACATCGGAGCTGTCTCATGACCAACTCACGATCACCTTGGACTACCGAAACGTTTGATCGTCTCTCAGGGTGTGATAGCTGTTTGAGCCCAATAATGTAGTACAAAAAGTTCGGTCCGATGATGATCTTCGCGTGTCACAACGACCACAGAATCCCAGCATGGATGGGCATAGTAGCCTCTCAGCAGAATCTCGGATGCTCACGACAACCACCTCACCGACATGGCAGACAACCACGCCACTACCCTACTCGCGTATACCTGCGATGAGCACCACATCTTTCACGGTCACGATTACATTGATCAGTATTGTTGTGGCTCCGGGTCCGTCTCTCCAACCAATATCATTGGTTGACGAGCAAAACCTTGAATCCCCTCCAACCATGGCCGCCATTATAGGAGGGACTGTCGTAGCAGTCACGCTTCTAGCTCTCCTACTAACTTTTATTGTGGTGCGGTCACGTCGTAGAAAACCAAAAATATCTATAACCCCTTTCAACCTTCTATCAACTTCTGCAAAACCACCGCGGCTTGAACCACGGGTGTGGCTCGGGCTGAGGAGCGCCGACGGCCTTGCCGTTCGTTCGCGCAGCGTTGAACTTGGATATTCCGATCCGTGTCTCGCACAGGATTCTGGGGATGGATCCCCGTCTTCACCATCTGTCCCGTCCCATGGCGATCCCATATCACCCAATGATAATGACGAATCTGCGTCCACCGTTGCAAGGCGTCAACGGTCCTACGAGCTAGAAAAACTGTATCCATCTCACGCCCGCACCTTAGATCGATATCGCCATCACAGTGGAGACAACCTGGTTGAACACGTGGTTGAAAGTGATTATTCCCCAGAACCGAGCGAAGAGCTACCGGCTTACCCTCGTTCGATGGAATCTTTGAAGAGCAGAGATGCAGATCACGGTGATCACGATCTCCTTCCTAGCTCCCATCCCTCCCTCCCATAGACACTCCCATAGACACTCCCACAGACAACGCATTGGTGATCAGGATCACGGACGATGTAGTAGTATTATATAATTATCTTATATCTTTCTTGAGGTCGGACTAGTGGTATCCCCTCCCCCTTGTAGCGAATCACTGACGTATGTCTGACTGTTTGTGTACCCGTACGCCTATCTGTATCATAGTATTTCTGTAATATAAATATAAATTAACGACCAGTAATTCATCGACGTATGTATATGTCCAGCACGGGTATTTGATCACGGTCGCATTGCCTTAGTTTGCGGCCGCCGCATCATTGCAAGATGAGCACATGCTACCTATCAAAGATCAAGATCTGTGTTGAAAATCTCCGAGCGACCACCGAAACGTTGAGCACCGCCAAGCCTTCCTTGCCACGTAGCTAATCGGTCTGCTCCGAAGTCACTAGTCTAGCACGAGAGCACCGACGTGGCGACACGGGAGGACTGATAAAACGTAGAGGCCGGGTCACTCCAGTCTAAATTTTCACGCTCTCTTCGCGAGAACGCGGTTGAAGCGGGTATAATAATATTGCTCGTTTACAAGCACACAAGACAATAGAAATGATATGGCTACAAGGGTGGATGTACAATCCAATCCGACACAGCAAGTGATAGAGCTACAAGTCAACGATACCGTGCAAGCAAGGATTTATAAAAACAGGGAGAAAAAAGACTGAAGCCAATAAAAGAAATAGCTATACATACAGTAATAGATCGTGTAGGTGGAGACGGAGATGAAGATATGCGGCGAGCTGAGACGATCAGTATGAGTTATAGTCGAAACCCATGATGGAGGCTCCCTGGGCATCAATAATGCCGAACGGTGGGAACAAGCCCTCAATGCCAGTTGGGTAGCCGGAGAATTGTGGCTCTACGATCTGCTGCTCACCGGACCCCTGCAAGCAGTCCAATCCCTTGGCAGGAATGTTGTATTGCTGTGACATGTCTTGCCAGTGGTTGAATGGGGCGCCTGCGAGCTGTGGCTGGGGTGCGACAACAGGCAGAGACATATCGGAGTGTGCGGGGGAGCCGGAGTATGGAGATGAAGACTGAGAGTTGTTGTACTCTGTGGGCATCCAAGCCGATGAGGAGTCATTCATGGCATTGATGTCTATTGATAGATCGTGAAATGGGTCCAAGGGAGCAATGCCAAAGTCCTGAGAAACATGCGGAGGGAAAGTGGAGATCATTTCATTGAAGCTCTGCATTGTTGCATCAGCGTCGAGCCGGAGGGAGAAAAAAGTAAACGGTAATACGCACGAATGCAGAATCTGGGTGCGTGGCATGACTAGAGAAGTTCGAGTTGAAGAACGATGGCTCAAACAAGCTCGTATCCGCCTCTGGAAGAGGAGACTCATCACGCTGCAAGGAGACAGGTGGAGCGATGCCCCAATAGCGGGGGATAGTCGGTTGGGCACTCGAAGCTCTGCGCTGGCCCAGGACGTAGCGAGTAGATTGAGAGATATTTCCGACAGGAGACCCAGGACGCGAGCATGCGAAAAAAGGTAGCGTTGGGATGGTAATGCCTGCAGCACCGAACCGCGAATCCGGAAGGGGCACAGAAGAGGGTCGCCTAAGAAAATAGGCAGGCGCAGGAGCATGTACCTTATCTTCGTCGAGCTTGCGGATGGCAGCCGCGAGCTGGTCGCCCTTCATTCCGTCAAGGAGAAGTTGAGCGACCTCTTCGCAGCGGCGCTCATCTTCAGCGGTGGGAGTGGCCTTCTCTTTTTTCTTCTCCTTATTCTTATTGTGGACTGGGCGGAAACGGTACTCAGGGTAGCGTGCCTTGTGCTCAGCTTTGGCGTGCTTGGCTTTGATCTCCCACACACGCTTTTCCTCAAGAGGAAGCGCTCTCCAACAATTGCCTAGGTACAGCTTAAGGAATCACGTGTCACTATCTCGGTAAACAGGGCTTACCGATGATCTTAGAGAGTGAACCATGATTAGTCTCGATGGACCCTGGAACGTGTTTCTGACGGACAAAGTCCGCACGGAACAACATGAACGCGTTCGGGGGACGTGGGATGTAACCTAGCGACCGGCGCTTACCAGGAGGTACACGTCTCCTGGTCATCGTCGGGGGCAGCTCTGAAGGAGGGAAGAGCTGTGTTGTGGGCGACGAAGGTTCTGGCGTTGGTGACGACAAAGACTCGTCAGTCTCGTTAAACGTGACTGGTGTGACATTAGGCGCAAATGTAACTGATCGTGGCGAAGGAGTCGTGTTGATTCCGTAGATACCTGCTTTGATGGGGTGAAGAGCCGCTATTCACACCATTATGAGCATGACACGAAATGAAAAGTGATCACGAAACATACTAATGGCCAAGGATGAGCGTCGACGGTGTGAAAGACGAACGGCTGGCATGTCTATGGTGATATGGATACAGTAGCACGGTAGTAGTTGGGAAGGTCCCTAAAGCAGGAGACAAAAGAGACTCGGAGGGGGGAACAAAAAGCGCTATTGTGTTTGGGCGTTCCTTATAGCTTTTCAGGTGGGGAGTCCGCCCGAAGATTGGTTCTTCACAAGCGAGGTTCCAGAGTGTGGGTGCAAGATTTAATTTCATGCACAGGACCTACAACACCGCCTCTTGTTATTTTAAATCTGGCAGATTATGATAATCACGAAATAGTGATTTTTATGCGCTGAGAACAGAAGTGTCAGCGCTTTTCAATGAATATGATGCGTACCGCGGTGCTTCGAGTGTTCAAGGTCCTCATCGCAGAAGCAACTCTTGATTTATCCACCCCCTTGTATCAAAAACGGTTGGTAGCTTGTCACTTCCTTTTTTGGTTTCTGTGGTTTGTTTGCTTCCGAGCAACTTCCGAGTCGGTCCCTATGGTTTTCGCTGTTCGCGCTCTCGAATCGGTGCCTTTCAAGAAAATCATGAACTCAGAGATACCGATATGGTGGGGACCTCACACTGCTGCAATATTTTCAATAGAGGAAGAGGGAATCATGACTCGAAACGTGGCTGCCCCACTTCTCAGCCCATCACGTCCTGGGACAGGTCGCATCACTCTAACGTGAATGCTGAAACTTTGCATCTAACGCCCATCGCATGTGATGCGGCTCTTGCCAAGTCCAAAACTTTAGCACTTCTCCACCGCCGTTCTGGAGTGCCTCGAGGCCGCACGCTTGCCGCAGGTTCCCATCGGCCAAAGCATCGGTTACAAGAATTAACACTCCCACGAACGATTGCTCGACTTTCGTTCCGGCAGCCGAAATCTTTGTTCTGCATTTGGGCGTTGGCGAATTTACCCTCAGAGTACGAGAAGTTTGGCATTCATGCCACTGAAAAAACTACGGGTAGCATCAAGCGAAAATGTAAGCCACAAAAATGCACGTATGCACCATAATTCAGGAATACACAAGTATAGGTTATCAATAAACAAAGTGGAATTAAACAGGATCATCTGAAAGGGATGATCCAGAACTGAACATGATGGGGAAGTATCAGGGAGCCGTATATGATGGAAAGAAGCGAGGAGATGAAACATTGACGATTCTAGATCTAATTTGGACGAATCAGACATAGTGCGCCAAAAACCACAAAAGCCAAACGAGGGTGGCAAAACCAAGGCATGGTGGCGAGATGTACCGCGAGCTAGCACCATCGATTAACGGAGCGGCCTCACCAATGGTGTAGTTCAAGCAGCTCAAAAGAGTCGTGTCAACCCCAGAAGGTAACGGCGAGTCCGTGGTATTCGGATTGCTGTTGAATGTAGCGGAGTTATTGTAACCATCCAAAGTTAGCACAATGCTGGAAGAGCGGTAGTATTGTATGGCTTGTTCCGGTTGAGGGCCTGGAGCAGATGAATTGTACGGTGATGGTGATTTTGAACTCGAGGATGACAGATTCGACGAGCAATTGGTGTTGATGGAATCGATCAAGGAGCCAATCGTGCTGTTGTCAGATAGCAGATGGAAAGTAGAACCCGTGCTATTCGAAATGAAGTTGGCCTGTGCCATCGGTCCACCCATCCTACTGGTATTGAAAGAATCGCCGTACTGTAGAAGGAGGACGTCAGTCAACTTCTGGTGCGAGGATGCAAAAATGTTACTTCAGAACCGTGGAGGTACTGGTTTGCAGATCCTCCCCAAACAACTGGCCAGAACCAGAACGGAAACCCCCGCCCTGCGACACCATAGCTAGAGTATCCAGGATATCCGCTACCATATGATCTGGATGACAGCTGAGTTACTCTCAACGATTCAAAATATAATTATCTGTTGATGAACCTTGTACCGTACATCTGCTCTCTTGTAGCCCCTCCAGCAGTGCGCCCAGAAAAAAACTGTCCAGTAGGGATGGTTTGAGGTTTCCCACCTCCATATCCGTACGCTGTTGCTGTGCTTTTGCCGCTGGCGGAGCTACCCGTGATTGGTACCTTTGAGGTCTTGCCTGAAAAGTCCAATCAAACTGGATGTCACTATCATTGAACTGTTACTTACCCCCGCTCCCTGAGCTGCCACCCTTGGCACCACCACCTTTGGCACCACTGCCGCTGCTGCCACCTTTTCCGCCACCGCCACCACCTTTTCGGCGACCAACGTCTTGGTATCGAGGACTCGTGATAAGTGGAATGCGCATTTTGTATGGAAGGAAGAAGATGGAGTGCCGGGAAAGATAAAAACCAAAGGGTGCTTTTTATGCAGCTCTACTGGTACACAGTGCTTTGGCTATGGCAAATGTTCTTTAGAACGATGTGGACAGCGCACAATGTTGGCAATTTGTCATGGTCAATCGAGCAAAATTGCAATTGTGCCACACCACCTTAGACTCCTAAGACGAGTAGTTCCAGACTGTCACATACCAAATGTAGGTGTCACGCGTCTGTCACGCTCGCGTCTTGTTCTTCCACCTCGCAATGGCAGCAGCACTTGAAAGAGCGAGCCTAGTGAAACTATGCTCAGGAGAAACATACGAGAAAGCACAGGCGATTCTACGACTTGCAAAAGCCAAGACTGGTCCTGGCTCTGGGTATCTCGTCGCTCATCCAAATGCACTTCCAGGCATCTGCGCGTACCTCGCGTCAGAAGAGTGCGCCGTTTCCCGATTCACTACCTTTTGGCCCATCTGATAATCACCCATAGACTGAACAATAACGAGGTGTCACAAAAAGCCGCTGTCGCAAGTGCTTGCATCAGTCAAAATGATTTTACAAAGGCCTTCAATACTGTGCGGAAAGCACTTGGACCTACGGGGAGACAGAGCACGAGGGGTCTAAATTACAGGTCGCTCATTGGCACGTACCAGTGTAACGCCAGGCCGAAGAGGCCTTGGAGTGGATGCGCGAAGCAGAAAGTAGTATCCCCAAGGTTGACATGCTTCGTACGCGTCATCGAGCCAGTACGGTGACTTGTGCTATATTTTACTGGATATGTCAGATCATGGAGGTCCGCATAATATGTACTTTTAAGATTCCCTAGCTCATATTGTTTTTCTAGGTTCAGGGGGTGCAAGAAAAATCACTTTGTCAAAACCATGGCGTCCCTCTGCCTGCGTTCAAGTCTGTCATAAAGGCCCTCGACAGGGATTGTGATATAATCGCCGACCGCATCAAATCTCAGCTACAAGAAATGAATTCTTCTGGGACATCTTCGAAACTCCGGACTCGCCCTTCTGCCTCGCCACAGAAGTCTCCATCCAAGTCCGCCATGAAAGCCAAATCACAGGATGTCACGCCAGCGAAGCCCCTCGCACTAAAGCGTGCTGTGGCCTTCTCCCACAGCACTCTTGATGATCTCGATGATACCCTATTGCCTGAGACACCGACTAAAAGACGTCGGGTTGAGTCACCTTCCAAACCTGGCAGCAGTGTTTCGCCCACCAAATACACAATAGCGCCACAAAGGACCACATCTTCTATAGTTGCATTTGAACAGGCTCTCAGGGGAGATTCTACCCCACATCACGAACAGCAAAAGTCGGCGTTCTTCATTGCCACATCTAGTGGCTCACACTCCCCATTGCCTGGTCCCTCTACTCCGCGGCGCATGCGAAGCCACCCTTCTAGAGTAACTGAAGAGTCAGCTGCAATGGAAGTCGACGAACAACGGGCAGAGCCTGCTGAGCCTCCTGTGCGCAAACGTTTCCGGCCAGTGTTCTTGGATCAGCAGCAGTGGTGCAGTCGAGATCCAAAACTAGCCAGTATCTGGGACGCCGCTGTGGAGCATAGGACGGGGATGATGAAGTTGTTTGCGCATCCATTTGAGCAGTGGCGTCCTGTTATTACTTCTTGAATCGTGTGAGAGCCAAGTTGGAGCGATGATGGCCTCATCGCCGTTCTGAATCATAATTGCTGTATACCACCATCCAATTTTGTGCAACCGACTTCGGACATTATGGCACTGATTGATTTGTGCACGCTCGAATATATCGGGCAATGCTAGTATGCTCCCTCGGTAATCATATCAAGCCGATCAATCGACATCCACGTTGGCTATCCAATCTCCCGTAGCACCACACGATACGTGCGAGCAAAGTAAGAGGTGGCACCAGGACTGCCGTCACGCAAGCGATGTATCGCCAGTGAGTGCCCACAGCCTGCACGGTGTCTATCTGATCACCTGCTAAATGTGTCGCTTGAGAAATAGATCACCCCAAACAGAAGCCTAAGACTGTTGCTAATAAGACAGGTTGTCGTCGATAGAAAGACGCTTGACAAGGTCGTGCAGTTCATTCAGTATGTCTTGATGTGTCTTTGGGTTCGCACGCAAGCACAGGGATGATACTGGTACGAAGCATGTTTAAAGGGCCTTCAATAATAGTTTTGAGCTTCGAGTCCCTGTAGCATATGGAGGAACAATTGCATGAGAACGAGCGTAGTCCTCAAAGTTGCTTGATCGAGGGGAGGCAGTCGATCCCGCGAGGAATATTCCACATGGAGCCCGCATGTTGGGAGTAACATTGAAAAACACCGTGCTTCTGATGTGCAGTCAAAGGAAATGATTCAAAGGTAGTTGGAAGGTGCTTGTTGGCTTGTCGAGTGCGTGAGATGCGCGAGGGGCAGTCCTGGCGAAGACCAGTCAAGCAGCTAGTCTCTGGAACATGTTCAGTGTATAGCAAGGAAGAGGTCTGGCTGCAGCTGCGGCACTGGTACTTGTGGCTCGCAAGCCTGTTTCCTCCCACAATATTTGACGACCCCGATGTTGGAGGGCTGTCGGAGACACCAGCTTCAGAGAAGTGCGGGCTTGCTGATGAGGAGGTAGTGCCAGTGGTGGTTGTACAAATACCTTCTCCCGCTGATGCGGCATTCGCGTTGTGCTACAGAGCAATTAGTAGGACGAGGGATGTATATTGAACTTGGAAAAACACTGTAATTTAACTCGTGTTGCTCAGACGTCCATAACGGGGCTCCGAGCATGGGGTGCATTGAGAGGCAGAGAAACCAAAGATGCCGGTAAAGTTCTTGTTACGGGAGCTTTCCTTCGCGATGGTGCGAGAGCGAGTGTATATCGAACTGGAACAGTTGGGTCTCCAAACCGAAGACTTACCGAGCAATTGTCTAGGAGACGGCTACTATGGATGTCCATTATAGGCCACACATCACATTGCTTTGTTCATGGCATTGACCCTCAAGCGTCCCTGCAATGCATTAGTAATGGTATGTGACGGTCATGTTGAATCTACCAGCTTGGGATTGAGATTCATCGAATCAACCGTGCCTGCTGTTTGAATAAGCATACTAGAGTACTACTTAGTGTGGTGTAACATCACACCACACCTTGATCATCATTGCATAGTACTGGTGCTAGCGGTAGCAGTGGTACGGAAGTTTAGTGTAGCTTAGTCAGCAATCACAATGCATGTGGCAATTTAATTTCGAGATGTAATTTTGTGGCCATTTTAACGCTCATACATAAATGCAAAACCTGACTGACTTGCCAGTTGTAGCTCCTGGCTCTGGCTCGTTTAAGTCCAACCGCTATGGAGGTCATTGACATCCCTTCTTCCCCTGAACCATTTTCTACGGTATCCAGAGTAACTCGTAATCAAAATCAGCAGCCCGGGTCGCAAAAGAGAAGGCCGCCGGGCCCGCCACCAGCACCAAGCCGATGGACAGAGGAAATCATCGAATTAACGGACTCTGACAGTGAACCCGGACCTGAACTGGTGTTCCAGGACAATAGGCGCCCAGTAGCAACACATGCAGTGCCAGGTCCTTCGAACTTGCCAGTTATCGGAGCGCCTCTTGATGGTTTGCTTGCGGCGGGTGCAGCTCTGCCAGCCGCCGGATCATCTCAGAAATATCTTCGCAAAGACAGAGTCGCATCCACCCCGCTGTTTTATTCAGACGATGAGGACCCAGAAATACAACAGATACCGATGTCGATACAACAACTAGATGTCCCTTCAGTACCGGTGCTTCCACTTGCGCCACTCCCTCAACTCCCTCAACCTTCTGAGCCACCAGCAGAGGCCCCGGATCCGATTGACGCATGTGTTGCTCGCGTCCTTGAAATTGTCCCAGATGTAGAACCCGCACATGTTCTCGGGCTTGTGAAGCATTTCATCCATAACCCCATTAATGCCGGGCAGAACGTCCTAGAGCTTGTTCTCCATTCTCTCTTTGAGAACCCGAATTACCCAAAAGTGGATAGGAAGGGAAAGCGGAAAAGGACCGAAGACGACGAGGAAGGTGCTGCTCGTGGGCAACCTGCTCCTAAGATTGATTATTTCACGACGGACAGAGAATATAAGGGGGGCGTTCATTATTTCGAGCTGGCATTGGTATGTAATGTCTCATTGTATGATAAATTGCTCTGACCCCTTAATAGGAGCAACTCATGGTTGACTTTCCATACGCACCGAAGCCGTTTCTCCGAACGCAGCTACTACGACATCGGTTTTATGCTCCAACACATTTGTTTTTGGCCGAGAAGCGGGATCCCCCACCTTACGTCCCGAAAACCGTTCCCTCAAGAGTTAGCGGGAAAGGGAGAGAGAAGCACGACCCCGAATTTGAGGCAGAGCGACAATGGCTTTTGCAGCGACAGAATGCACCTGTCTCGGCTGATGTACAGCCGCTTCCTAATCGAACAAACGACGACGATGCATGTGAAGAATGTGAAGACGGTATTGAATGCGGTTGTTGTTTCTCTTTGTACCCATTTGTTTGTTGCTTTCTTCGTTCGCCTCACAAGCATTATCTAACATCGTGAGTAGGACAAGATGGTGCAGTGTCCGGAAGCGCATCTGTTCTGCAAAAGTTGCATGTCTTCCTACGCATCCAACCTTTTGGGCGAGCATAATCCTAACATCGTTTGCATGGATCAGTCCGGATGCAAACTTCTCTTTCCGCAATCCGAGCTGGAACGTTTTCTTACACCGAAGCTGCTTGAGCTGTATCATCGCGTCTGGCAGCGCAAGGACATCGAAGCCGCCGGCCTCGAGAACTTGGAGGAATGTCCTTTCTGCGATTATAAGTGCGTGCTCGAGAACGAGATGGAGAAACTCTTTCGGTGTGAGAACGTGGACTGCGGTGCGGTCAGCTGTCGAGAGTGTAAGAAGCCTGTACGTATTCAAACCTTTCTGGAGGGTCTAGTTCTTATCGTTCGAGTAGGACCATTTACCCAAGAGCTGCAAGGGTAACCTCTATTCCGTATCTACCAACCAGTTGCGCTCATCATATTTTCCAGAAGTAGAATCGGACAAACACCTTGACGTGCAGCACATCGTTGAGGAAGCAATGAGTATGTTTACATGATAATTAGTTTACGAATTATTTTGACGATATTTTCTAGCTCGTGCACTGATGCGAAACTGTCCGAAGTGCCAGAAAGGTTCGTTCTTACGAACTATTCCCATCAACCACTCTAACCTCAGATCCACTCAGCATTTATAAAAGAACACGGAGTAAACCTTTTCCCTTCGCGAAGAGACTACATGCTAACCACGTACCTCAGTGTAACAAGATGACTTGCCCAAATTGTCGCACTGTCTCATGCTATATATGCCGGAAGGTCATTAATGGATACGAACATTTTGGAAATGTAGGTCACGGCACTGCAGCTTCCTCGTCTATGACACTCAGTAATTTTTATTCATTAGTCAAATCCTCGTGACCGACATGTCGATAAGAACAAATGCCTGCTGTGGGATCCAGTAGAACAGCGGCATGCGACTGAGGTATCAGGCTCGACTGATTATCATAGATCAATTTGTTAACGGCACCTTATCTATTCAGGTTCAAGAGGCAGCTAAGAAGGCGCTAGAGGAGCTCAAACGCGATCACCCTGATGTTGATGAGAGCAACATCAAGATAGATATACCAATTGCCGGTCCGGCTCAGCCAGTACCCAATATGCATCCACCTATGCCCATCAACGCTGCGTGGGGCTTGCCTGCCTTACCGGCCTTACCGAATGCACGTGGTCTAGTACCGAATGCATATGGTCTAGGCCCGAATGCGTATGGAGTACCAGCTTATGGCTTACCCCATGCAAACTATGCAGGAAACATGTTAAATGCCCACGCCCAGCAGGTTCAGCAACGGGTCCAGGAGCGGATGTTAGAGGCCCAGGCTCAGCAGCGAATGGCGCTCGCTCGACGCGCCCAGGTTCAAGCACAATTTCAGCAACGAATGGTGCAGGCACAACTTGCCCAGGTTGAGTTGAGGCGTCAGGCAGAATTCAGGGAGGTCCAGACTAGACGTCACGCGGCGTTGAGGGAGGAACTTCGTTTGATGGCTGAAGCCGAGAGGGGTAGACATGCTATGTACGTGCCCCCACAATTCCCACCGGCGCCACAACCCGTCGCCCCGCCCAGAAGGTCTCGGAGACGCTGAGGAAAGAGGTAGTAATTTCTTGTGCGTTCTCTCCCGTCATTATAATGTTGCTGCTACCATACGTTATACTTCGTCGTATATACCCATAAATTCCTACGCACGCTTTACCAGCGTTCTGCTACGTATACTTGGATGTACTACTACACTGTTCGAGATCACATTCTTGCATCTGTATCTGTGGGTGCATTTATCTTCGTGCGCAATATGGTTTATTATTTGTCCCATAGCAAAGTTTCCCAGACTACATGCCGCCGGACTGACTCGGATGACGGTCTGTTCGAGATCCGATTATGCCGATAGGGCTTGCATTTGTCTCTGGAACGAGGGAGTACGTCTCTCTGGTTTTCTTATCTTGCCGCAACTGGACTATTGGCTTATTTAAGTCAACCTAGGCGCAACAACGTGAGTTTATTACTGAAGAATGACAGTCCGGACGGACGGCATGAACCCTGGAATCAAAGATGGGGGCACCTCGTCATTCGTGCCAGCATAGATTCAGGAATCATCGTTCTCGGTAGGGATGTTCAATTAAAGTCTCGTAAGGCTGCAAAGACTCTGAAATTGGCGGTCTTTCTTACATTCGCTCATAACAGCGACGAAATTTTTGACCTGTGTGGAAAAGGGATTACACATAATAGCCGAGGAATAAGTACTTGTCGCACCTCGTGGGCATCAGCAAAGTATCTAACAGCCCGAGGACACTGCCAAGATGCTTCAGGTGGTAGATGGCATCATTCATGATTTCATCAGTAACTCAAACACATCATGGCAGCTGTTATAATTATACTACAACCCTGCCCAACTGAATGAATAGTAAGCCTCGAACTTTCATTACTCATTGTCGAACTACATTTCTTGACAATGGTGCCAAAGCACTTGATTTAGAGACTGACGTCTCCGACCACGTCAAGACCACAATTAATCAGCACCATCAGTGCTCAGCGCTCATGTCCCACACGAAACCCACGATCACCTTCGCACTTGTCGAAACGTTTGGTCGTCGTCGAGGTTACACCTGGGGTGCGAAAGCTTACCCATTGACTACAAAACAAAGTCGCTCCCGCTGACATGGTTCTCCCAACCCCCGTTGTATTTCCTTGCCAAAGGGAGAAGAATGTCATTGTCCCCCTCGACAGAGTTCCCGCAACAGCCGTCACCGCCGCCAACACCATCTTTCCCGTCACAGTCGTTATTCCCGTCAACGCCGTACCTTTCGTCATGGCCATCAACGGCGTCCCTTTTGTCGACGCCGTCACTGTCGTTACTCTCGTCAATGACGGCCCATTCGTCAATATCGTCCCATACGTCAACATCGTCCCATTCGTCAACATCGTCTCATTCGCCAACGCTATCCCTGTCGTCCGCGTCAACGTCGTCGGCATTCAATTCAGGGAATCACATGGCCCTCGCGACGGCCCTCCAGTCGCTCACCTCGTCAACATCATCCCTCTCGTCAGCATCCTTCCTAGTCTCAGTCACCCATCCCGTCAGAGCCCCTCCTATCAACCATGGGCACTATCATGAGTATCTCATCCATTAACACTGCTCTTTCCACTCCATTGCATTCCACGATGGCAATCCATATCAGCTCAAAATCACCAGTACCGCGGTTTCCAGCGCAACATCAGTGTCGGGCACCAATTCTCCTCAACTACCCCCAGCCTTTGCTGCCATTGTAGGAGGGGTCGTGGGAGCCGTCGCGCTTCTAGCCTTCCTGATATTTATTGTGATACGGTGTCTCAGAAAACAAAAGCTGTCTGTCACACCTTTCAACCTTCTCCCAACTGCAGGACCAACGCGGGTTGAGTCACAGGCGCAACTCAAGTCTCATAGCACCAGCGGTGCCAGTTGGTCCAAGCAGCAGTGGCTCATCTTTCATTCAAAATCCCGATACATGCCTCGGACTATATTCTGGGAGCGTATCTCTGTCGGATCCCTCCTATGTCGATCGTACATTATCTCATTTGCCCAAAGATTATGACGCCTCTGCATCCACAATTGCCAGGCTCCAGCGGACTTGCGAGCTAGACAAGCTGTATCCAGTGGCATATCCCTCCTGCATCCGTACATCGGATTATTGTCATCACAGTGCAGAAAATTGGGTTGACCAGATGGTGACGGAGGATTTTTTCCGAGAGCCGAGTGAAGAGTTACCAGCTTATCCCCGGACCGGTTCGGCGAAATCTGTGAAGAGCAGTCGCGATAATTGTGGCTTTCCTATAAGCTCTTATCCATAGATAATAACCAGTACCACGGATGATATAGAGTACTTTGTATCTTTCTTGAGGTTGGACGAGCAGCAAGGCCACTGACGTATGTATACTTGGTAATACATGTGTAAGTAGTATTGGTAGTATTGTCTTTGGGCTTCATCGTTTGGACGATGAGGTTGCCACATCACTGCAAGACGATTATATGAAGATTGTATACCCCCTGCTTGAACTCCATTGACATGCTACACCAGACTATGCACGCGACGTTAAGAGATCTACAAGATCATGTGTTCGGGCCATTTATGGATGCATTGTGTGATCAAGTATATGGTCATGTTTCGAAACAGTATAACAAAGTGTTATGTTCGGAGCGACGATTGTACGTCCGCCAGGAGCCACATCTGAAACACAGACTCATCGTCTCGCATGTGGGCCTGGGTAGCATGATAGATAGTGCAAAGGCAATTCTATAGTTAGTGATGACTGGACTCTTCCAAATATACAGAATCACTGGCATTCGAAAACAACTCGTTCAGGTGCCTTGCATCAATTCTTTACATAAAAGGCCCCTGGCGCATTATCCTACACCGGGAGATGTGAGAACGAGAATATGTGACCTATAAAGCGCACTTACCATTGTTGTGTCAGTTGCTCCCTTTTCCTCCGAGCAATAAATTTTTCGACCTTTTTCCATATTCCTTCCCCTTTGAATCGTTCATTATGAAGTGGAAGGATATTCGTAATAAGGATTTTTGGGACACGCGCAATGGATGTAGCTCAAGTTGGGCCACATCCCAGCTAGCACATTGTCAACGGCCTCAACATCGTTACATTCTGCATATCCAACACTTAGGTCAGTGATTTCCTCCTTGGTGATACCAGTGTATGGGTGACGGACGGAGAAAGTTAAGTTTTGGGTAGTCGTGGTATCTAGGTTGATCCCCAGGGAGCGTAGATTTGGACAGCGCTCGAGAATGCCCGCAAGCCCGCGAAATGTCACCCCAAAGCGGGTAACTTTTCGGCCCCAGTCCGTGTTAAGGTAAAGATGTTCCATCTGGGGCCAAGCAGAAACGAAGTCTAGAACCTCGTCGTCGGTGAAAGAGATATGCATTGAACTGGAATTGAGATTGGTGAAGACCCGTAACCTTCGGGAGGTGGAAATAGGTCAGTTGGAAAGGGGCGTAATCGGCGAAACGAGTGGGGCGAGCTACCCCAACATTTAACGATTCTAAAACGTTGGGTTCGAAATGCTCTGTGAGGAAGGATAGTAGGTGGTCGAGATCAACTGCGTTTGGAGCTGTGTCGGTGTTCAGCTGTGCGCTCTTCACGGAAAGTTGCAAGGGCGCCAAAAAAGCGAGAAGCAACTTGACCCTTGGAGCAGTTATGCTAATTTTGTTCACCGAAAATATGACGCTGAACGTCGACGTCAATTCCAGTTTGTAACCTTCTGGCACAAACATCTTCAGCTCCCTCAGCTGTTTTAAGGATCCAAGATGCTTCAATGCCCGTGCATTCACTGCCCCCGCCTCCAAGATCTCTAAATCATCCCAGCAAGTGACGATATCTGACAGCGTGGCACATGCACTAGCGGGTGGCGTCGAACAACGAAATTCTTTGATATTAGGGCAAGCCTTGCCCACACCTGCCACGAGATCGACCATTGCTGATGGCCAAAGCTCCGAATGAATTATTAGTCGAGTAAGGGTCGTGGAAATGCAGCGCTGCAGACAAGGTAGAAGCACATCACGGTCGTCATACCAGTACAGCTCGCGGAGCAGAGGAAACGATGGGGACGGCGAATCATGGGAGTCCAGGAGAGCAAGGGCAGCGCTATCGTGCAGCCCACGATCTGTCACAATATCATATTTTTCAAAAGTGAGCGAGCGCACGCGGCGCGCATACTTTTGAAAAATGGCCCAATAATCATCGACCAATGGTCTGAGAAGTTTCTAAAGTCGAGATACCATGAACTGCATTCAAAAGAGAAGAACACCAAACTCACCACCCTGCATGGTACATGAAATTTGTAACCCCTGGATATGGAGATTCCCGACATGTCGCGATCTCCAATCCTGGTCAATTTTACGGATTCAGAACGAGCGTTTTGAGGCAGGCACATGACAAGCACGTCTGACGTTTGTATGCGCGCCCATAGGGCGTCCAGTGCCAGCTCTCGGAAAGCTCGACACGTCAACGCCAGGTGGTACAGAGTGGTGTATGTATATGATGTTCGGACGTCACTCGCCGTGACTTGTATCACTTTCGCAAAAATGACTTGCAAGATCTCTGAGATCTTCAGGCAGGCGTGCATTGCGGGTGTAAATCACGACTGGACATTGTGTGGTTGTTGATTAGTCTTCCAGCAGAGCGGCGTGTCTGGTACGATCTGCTACTCACCGAACACCGTCAAGAGTTATCGTGATAGGACGAGCGTCAAAAGGCAAGGTTTTGAGGGTGACTTCACTCGTGGTCATTCGGAGTGCCAGTAGTACTTGTCGATCAGTCTCGAGAATCTGAACACACGGCGTACTGTTTGCTAGGCAAATTGAGGATCTGTGAGACGGCTGCGATCACGAGAAGTGAAACCGTGATTTCAAGAGATTGGCCTGGCCGCCTTGGCCTCAATTGGACTTTCCGAAAACCCGATAGTCCTTCGCGAAGGCCAAACATCACAATCTGTAAGGGAATCAAATTAGACCGAAGCCACTAGTACACAGACCTCGCGATTTACTGGGTAAGTAGCGTATCCGATTCGTACATTCCTAGGCAAAGCCGATGGAAGGAAGAGGAAGAAAGACAATCCGATTCCTTCGGTCATGCTCAAAGTTGACACCATGCGGCCGACTCACTGGCACGCTGAAAGGTACTTGAAGGTGCTCGAGGAGTCGGACGACGTGGACACGCTAATTATGTAAGTTAAAGCCCGCTTGATTGAATGAAAGAGTTTATGTAAAGGAGTGACATTTGCACCAACTCGAAAGTCGACGTCCAATACTTAAGTAGTGCCCACAACATCCCAATGCCTAGTATTGTGCGACTCTTCCCCTCCCAGCGCGCACCTTGCCCAGATGCGACAACCCCCTCCTCCCATTATGCTTCCCCGGGTGGTAGCTTGCCGCCTCGATACCTTGAGCAAGCAACAGACATTCACCCCAATTATTGCTGTTCTTTTCTTTGGCAGCTATGTCTAAACCGTGACGAACTATCCAGCAAGAATAAGGTCTTTTTTTGGGCGGTTCGCAGTGGTGTCTGGAAAATTTTACGTTTGGTGACCGTCACCACTACCGTCATGGCATCAGATTTCGATCCACCCTCGCCGCCACTGTAATTTCTCCAACGAGCATAATCGTACGAATCTCAGTGGATCGATTGCGTTCGCATATGACGCGATCCAGTCCTCAACAGACATCCCAATTATTGCTCTTCTTTGGCATTTATAGCTAAATGGACATCAGCAAGTAAGGTCTTGTGTTTTAGCGCTCCCAGTGTCTGAAAGAATCTTGCAGGAAAGTTGCACCCGTTCGGTAACCATCGCCCCTGATCCGTTCCGTCGCCCATCTCGCCAATGTCGTCCCATCCCATCAGAGCCGTTTCTTAGCGTTGCGTCGTTTAAATAGTGAGGTCGCCGCACCACTGCAAGACGGCTGCCAATCAAGATTGTATATACACCTACTGACATTAAATTAAAGACCTGCGCTTAAAAACACTGAGGCATGAGCACCGCCAAACGTTCATCGTCGAGTCAGCTAGTCGGTATTATCAAGACTGGTGAATGATAGACACAATATACCGAGAACGACTTAATTCTGAGATGATAATCTCCTTAATCACAAGCCCGGATATTTGCGCATAGTTCTGCATAAGCCTAATTTTTTCGCATGACATCAGTGAAGGGATTGTGCGATAATATACGGATATGATCTGCTCCAACAACCACTACCCGCCCAAGCCCAAATACCGCTCACGCAATCAAAGTGGAAGCAGTAGCAGAGTCATACTTGAATGTAGGAGGGATCTGCTGTTTTGTCTTGTAGTAGCGAGCAAGACGGTGGATGCGAGACTCGATCAAGATAAGACGGAACTTGGAGTCCTTGTCTTTGCGGTTGACTTCCAGGTGCTTGCGCACGGCCACCGCCTTTTTGACGAGGTGCCAAAGGTCCTCTGGGATGGACGGTGCCAATCCTATCCCCAAACAAAAGGCATGTACAAAAGCAAGATGCAGCAGAAGAAGTGCACGGCAACGAGGCAGATAGCAGTTCAGTGCGTGAGTGTTTGGCGAAGTGATTGGTGGATGAAACACGCACCGTGGGATTTGAGGATACGGAGGATCTTGTTACCAGTGACGAAGCGCACTTGGGGGATACCATGCGAGTCACGGAGGGTAACACCGATCTGAGAGGGAGTGAGACCCTTGCGAGCCAATTTCATGATGTGCTCGACGACTTCATCGGGCGTAGTCTTGAGCCACGAAGGAGGGGAACGCTTGTATGGAAGGGCAGAGGACGCTGATGAAGAAGATGATCAGGATAGATCCTACGCATCAAACGAGGCTATTTCGCTACGCACAAATGCCCTTGCCGGGAGCGTGCATGCGACCCATGATGAATCTAAAATATTTGGTCAGCTTGAAACAAACATTACTTTGCAGAACGCTCACAGTTTTTGGTGGCGGAGAGGATGACTTGAGGAGTGTCGTTGGACGCGTTCAAGGAAAGGTTAATGTGACGCGTGACAAGTTAGTGTGTGGCTTAGCAACTGTACAGTAGCAAACCTTATTTTCCACCTCAGCCACAAGCCGGAATCTGCCACTTGTTGAACACAAGGCGCAGGCTAACCAGCAAGATCAAGACTACTCCTCGTCGCTGCAGCCCACGGTGACAAGGCCTTTTCTCATTTCGTAAGGTGAGCGCTTGACGTCGATATCAATTTCAAGCTTTATTGACCATTCTACGCGGACAGTATGAAGATCAATATTGCTAGTGCGTTCGATGTCCAACATGTTCAATAAAATTTAAACTGACCTTCGATCCAGACCCCGCTACTGGGGCTCAAAAGACCATTAACATCGACGATGAGAAGAGATTGTACGATTGGCACTACTCTCCCTTTGAAGACTAACTAAACTACTTGAAACTAGCCGTATCTTCTTCGACAAGAAGATCTCGCAAGAAGTTGAGGCAGACATCCTGGGAGACGAATGGAAGGGTTACATTTTCCGTATTACCGGTGGTAACGACAAGCAGGGTTTCCCTATGATGCAGGGCGTCCTGCTCCCCTACCGTGTCAGACTTCTCTTGACCGCCGACCACTCCTGCTACCGTGCCAGTCGCTCAGGCGAGAGGAAACGCAAATCCGTCCGTGGTTGCATCGTCGGCCCTGACATTGCTGTCCTCTCCGTCGTCATCGTTAAACAGGGCGACAATGATATCCCTGGGCTCACCGACACCGTTCTGCCCAAGCGACTTGGTCCTAAAAGGGCAACGAAGATCAGAAGGTTCTTCAACTTGTCGAAGGAGGATGATGTCAGGAAGTACGTTGTGAGGCGTGAGGTGAAGAGCTCGAAGAAGGAGAATGCCAAACCTTACACCAAGGCGTCAGTATACCGTCACCTTGCTTTTTCTAGGCTGAAGTTTTCTCCCTGCACAGACCCAAAATCCAAAGATTGGTCACTCCCATCCGTCTCCAACGCCGCCGTCACCTCCGTTCTCTCAACCGCCGCCGGATCGACCGCCAGAAAGAGCAGAAGGCAGAATACGAGTAAGTGATAATAGTCTGCACGAACCCGGTCCACCGTATTAACCTCTCCTTCAGTGCCCTTATGCAAAAGCGTGTTGCTGAGAAGAAGGCCAAGGTCGCAGCCATCAAAGCCTCGCACCACAAGTATGTTTTGGACTGTTATCCTGCAAGATCCTGCGCTCATGTAATTCATTCAGGACTGCCTAAAATAATCCCCACACATCGTCTCACACTTCATATCATGCTTCTTATGGTACCTCATGTCATGCCATGCTTTGACGCTATACTATCTGCATTAAAGCCAATCGCTGACATGTCATTATCAAGTGAATATTGATGTGCTCCAAGGTTTGGGTTACTCTTGAAGCTCGCGATGTACCACTGAGCTTGAGCTTGTCAATACGCCCTTGATTATTGTGTCATTTAAACTTACAGACTAGATTGCCTTGCTCGAGATCAGATTTCTCATTTGACGGACGCTCGCCCTGCTTGCTTCTGCCCTAGGTCGCATGATACCTTTACGGTACTATCCAGTACTGTATTCACTCATGCGATTATGTGACTCCTCGTTTCTGGCGCCTGTCGTTGATACGCAAGTACTGACGATTTTTCCTGTTATGTTTTGAAGCAAACATAGATGAAGTCGGAGTAGCGGATCAAATATGTAGCTCAGGGACTGCGATTCCGGACTCGCAGCTTGCTTGCCCTTGTCAGGTTCTACGAGAAAGTGCACCATGTCCTGAATCACGTCTAGTCAATCCCTTTCCTGCGCTGCTGTCACTGAACTGAAAAATAACTCGCTAACTGTGCGGGGCTCTTTGCATGAGGAATGTGATGTTCATCGTGGAAAGAACCCCCCAGTCATTTATCACCACGTGCGTTGTATGTATGTCTGCCAATTGACATGTGCTGACCCTTCCGCTCATGGGTGTGAACAGCCCGCCATACGTAGCTGGATGCAGTTCTGATTTTCTTCTAGCTAATTTGTTTTTGCCATTTGACCACCTATGTATGGTCTTGGAACGTATTTTGGTGATGAGAACGCCGCAAAATTCAACCAGTGGCAAATAGGGTCAGATCTATGGCGAGGCTCAGCCTTTGCTCAGAAATGAGGAGAACTCTGATCAGTTGATGACCTTTCTGCTCTAGTATCATGTGCACGCGCCTGGCAGTTGTCAGGTCATCTGTACGATCTCGTTTGCCAGTCTGCACCCTCGTGGTGTCACGTCACTAATATTGCCAGCTGTACAAGTGCCTCGTTCCCCTCATTTACCAGTGCGTCGTAAATTCTATCCTGTGAAGTACATACAATTCTACTTGCGCAAATAGCTCTCATGTCTGCAGTCTCAGATGCTACAATTGTGCGCTACAAATTACCCACTTTCAATTATACACCAATGAATATGAGCTCATCGCTTACTCGGTTGAAGCGGGCCAGTTGTCAAAACCAAGGTCAATACCTGGATAGTACATGTCAGTTCTATCACTTTTACTGCGATTACCAATGCTCACCCCAATGTAGTGAGATGAAACGCTTTTGTTTGCCACTCGCAGCAATACCGTCAAGAACTTTTATGTCATCTGGGGTCAGAACATTGTATGCATCTAGCGCACCGATTAAGTTAGACTCGATACGGGATGGTGACTTTGATCTGGGAAGGACGGCCATGTCCTTTGTCACTGCATTCAGACCCATCAGCTACCACTCTCTTGCACGGGGCGAATGACAAGTTTGAACACACGCAGGTAACCGAGAAGGACATCAGATGTGCTCTTGAGACCACGCTTCTTCGCAATCTCAGTGGCGGACTCGTCGGTCAATAGTGGAGCGTCGGTTGAACCAAGTGGCGAGTATGCTTGTGGAACGATTTTCTTCGACTTCAAGTAATCGAGAAGCTTCAGCTGTGGATTGTACAGGTGAAGCTCGAGCTATAAACTTCAATGATCAGGTTCAAATGGGACTCGTTACGTCGAACATGCCTGATTAACAGCTGGTATGATCTCAGCTGTGGGCAAAATCTTCTCGAGCATCATCTGGGAGAAATTTGACACGCCGATTGCCTTGACTTTACCCTTCTTTACTGTGGCCTCCATAGCCTTCCAGGTGTCCCTGAGGTCGCAGGATTCATCAATGTCAAAGTCTCCGTTCGGGAGTGTCGGCATGGTAGGGTGATTCCCATTCGGATTCAACGCAACAGGCCAGTGGATGAGGTAAACTGATAGTTAAGACAATTCGCGTCAATCAAAGCATTCTGGTACTTAGATGAATGCAGGTCCCACGGTCAGTATATGATGTTCCCAAGTTCGCAAGCGTCTGGTCGAGGGATTCCTCAACGCGTCTATGGTGTGTACCCCAAACCTTGCTGGTGAGCTACCAAAGCCACCTCAATGGAATGAAACGGGGTGAATAATACGGAGATATGTTATACGCACAAACACTTCCTCTCGCGGAACGCCCGATGCACGCAGACCATCACCGACTCCCTTTTCGTTCCCATAAAACCTTCCGTGTGATGCTCATCAGAATCATTTCACGTTTCGCGATCAACAAACACTCCCTACCAGGCACAATCAAAGTGTCTATAGCCCGCATTTAGAGCATGTTCGATGGTGCGGGCGATTTCACTGGCATTGGGTTCCGGTTGCCATGTTCCTAGGCCATTGCTAAGTCCTATATCTAATCTTCAACCAACAAGTTGGAGAGCTCACCAAGTCCGACAGCAGGGATAGTCTGCCCATTGTTGAGGGCGATGAGATGAGACGACATGGGTAGCTAGAGGCGTTGAAGCTAACACCATGGTACGAGTTATCCTCGCAATTTCTGAGATGATCGTGAGATTTCAAGTTTGGAATCGGATAAAGATTGTAATCCTCAGCTAGGAAAATGTTCGTGCACATCAGATCCAACGACCCTGCGCAACGAGGGTTTTGGCATATTTGAATATTTGAATATTTGAATATTTGAATCTCGACCAAAGATTATCTGACATATGTAAGGACGGAACGTTTGATCCCGCGGAAGCAATTCGCGCGACTCTCCCATTTGTGCTCCACCTCAGGCCTCAGCTCCACATCCAATGACCCTGCACAACGAAGGTTGAATCTCGATCGAAGTTTATATCTTTTAGACTTGATCCAGAAAGGTGTCTTACCAGGTACCTCTACTTACATCGCTCCCGCCAGTGCGTGAGGGTGGCGACGATACGCAGCGAATGTGATCAAACCAAACTCTCAGCGCGGCTACCCTTGATGTATGTAAACGCTTTTACCAGACTACTAGGGTGCTCGAGAATGTGTCACCTACTGCCGCTCTAGCATCTCAAGATAGTCTGTTCGGAGTCCTGGATTTACTGCAATGATACTGTAAATTGTCATCAATGCGTGGGCCGTGGCGTCATCATGCTTTTGCTCGAATTGAAATACTTAGATCACCTCTCTTCGGTCTGAAGATTCTGACTCCTCTAGCAACATTAGGCATGAACTGGTCACGTATCGAACAGCTTCCGGAAGTACTTTCTTTCTTTCTTTCTTTACTTCAACCGTTCCAGCTTTCGACTGGACGAATTAAGGATATTTGTCAGTGTGACGTCAGGATTACAATTTACCTACTTTCAATCACGTACATCAGTGAATGGCTGGGCCTATCGCTCACTCGGTTGGAGCAGGCCAGTCGTCGAAACCTAGGTCAATACCTGAACAGTACCTTTCAGTACCACCACGTTCATTGCCAATACCAACACTCACCCCAAGGGAATGTATAGATACGCTTCTGCTTGCCACTCGCGGCAACACCGTCAAGTACCTTGATGTCCTCTGGCGTCAGTACATTGTATGCATCTAGCGCACCGGTCAAGTTAGACTCGATATGGGACGGTGTCAATGATTTGGGAAGGACAACCACCCCCTTTGTCACTGCATTCAGACCCGTCAGCTACCATTCTCTTGTACAGGTCGAACGACAAGCGTGAACGTACGCAGGTAACCTAGAAGAACCTCGGACGTGCTCTTGAGACCACGCTCCCTCGCAATCTCAGTGGCAGACTCGTCGGTCAACACTGATTCAGAAGCCCGACCAAGAGGCGCAAATGCTTCTGGAACGATTTTCTTTGACTTCAAGTAATCGAGAAACTTCAACTGGGGAAGATACAGGTGAAGCTCGATCTATACTTTTCAATGGTCGGTTCCAGTGGGTGTCGTTACATCGAACGCACCTGATTGACAACCGGGATGATCTCGGCCGTGGGCAAAATCTTCTCGAGCATCATTTGGGAGAAGTTTGACGCGCCGATTGCCTTGACTTTACCCTTCTTTACCATAGCTTCCATACCCTTCCAAGTGTCCCTGAGGTCCCAGGATTCATCGATGTCCATGTCTCCGTTCGGGCGCTTCGGCATGATAGGGTGATTCCCATTCGGGTTCATCGCAACAGGCCAGTGAACAAGGAGAACTGATAGTTAAGACAGTCAGCGTCAGATAAAACGGTCTCGCAGAGAAATGCAGGTCCCCACGGTCAAGATATGTCGTTCCCAGGTTCGCGAGCGTCTGGTCGAGGGACTCCTCAACACGCCTATGGTATGTACCCCAAACCTTGCTGGAGATCTACCGACATGAAATAAAACAGGATAAGTCATAGTACGTGAGGTATGATACACGTACAAAAACATCCTCCCGCGGAACACCCGATGCACGCAGACCCTCGCCGACTTCCTTTTCATTCTCATATGCCCTATAGCATGATACATTCATTAGGATGAGTTTATGATCAACCAAGGCTTTCCTACCAAGCACTATCAATGAGTCTATAGCCCGTTTTAAGCGCATGTTCGACGGCACGGGCGACATCACCGGGATTGGCATTCGGTTGCCATGTCCCTGTTCAGCTGGTCAAAAAAGTCCCCTCCTCTAATCTTCGACCAAAGGTTCGAGGGCTTACCCAGCCCGATAGCAGGGATGATCTGGCCGTTGTTGAGGGTGATGAGATGAGACGACATGTGTAGCTAGAGACGTTGAGGTGACACCATGATATTTATCCCTGCGATGTGAATGCGATCAGCGTGTCATCTCAACCAGAAGCATCCCGGGATACGGACCAATGGTCACTCTGACGTAGGCTGGTTCCTACAATGTGGGAGAGTGATGGGAAAAACGCTGGCACACAATCATGAAGGAACGTCTCCAATTAGATTGAGATCCAAGAGGAAGCAAAAACATTATGATTAGTTAAACATGGAAATGAAACAAACAAAAAAACTACAGCAAAATTGGGAAACCGACGAAGGGTACGCTTGCTAGTAATCGTTACAGGCCAAGCCCACTGTACATGACGGGCCGTTGAGTTAATATGTCCGCTACTGCCGTGGCACTTTGTAGTTCGTTGCTTCCAAGTACTAGGTGCTGACTCAGTTCCTGTCATGGGACAACCCTATGAATAGCAAGTCGATCTATCATCATGAGCAGACAAACCAAGTTCAAGCCGTCTTTGCGCAATAGAGGGCAGCATGAAAAAGACAACAAACGTCTTCAAGAAATAGCAGGGATGACTCTGGCCATAAAATTGGGACAGTTACCGTCAACAACGCCCCACACAACATTACTCCCAAAGTCAATTTCACGAAGGATAACACTTGTTATTAAGCTCCGCTCATGGATGCGAAATCTCTGTCCTGGACATGACGAACCTCCAAGGCGCGCAACTGCTGTATGATACTCTATCAAGCTCGAATTCGGGGAGTGTGAGTGTGCCGGGCTTACTGAATTTTGGGGATGCGACTTCTCCAGGAGGAGGATTCTTGATCGGTCTTCCAACTCAAGAAGAGACCATTGCTCGTTTATCTACACTCTACCTCTTTCTCATGGCTTACACTGCCCAGCAGTTCTACAATCTCCATCACCGCGACGAGAAAGGCGGCTTTTATCACCATGCATTCGTCTACACCCCTGCGGTTGTGGTGATGCGAAATGATGCAGGCGAATGGGCATCGCCGTATGATGTTGATGTACTAACAAGTGCAGCAGTGAATGTTGGTGCAGTCCGCAGAGAAATCGGCGAAAGCGTTGCACACGAAGGGACAGAGAGACAGATAGAAGTGACGATGCGAGAGAGAATGGCGCGTATCCTCTTTTTGTTCGAGGAGCACGAGAGCAAAGAATCTCATTTTGGGAAGCTTTGGAACGGGAGTGTTCAGAAATAATGTCGAGGTGGTAGCGAGGCTGTGGAGTGAGCTGCTGGTTGGAGATGCTGTTCGATTCAACGCCTCCTTTGATCGAGTGGTGTTCGGTATCGTTGGAGAGGAGACCTTCATGACAATTCAAGGGTGTATTTAATCAAGTGTCTCATTAAGTAACGGTTCAACGGGTTTCTATTTTGGTATACAACTGTAGCATGTGTACATGTATTTATGAAAGAACGCCGAGCTAAAGCAACGATGGTCAAGTTATCCACAAGCTCAAGCAAACTCGTCACTAGGCCCACATAGCCTTGTACTTTTCATGGAACTCTTCGAGCGCACCGTTGACTACTTGGAAAACTTTCCAATCCGCACCCGACACACCCTGCGGTCTCTGCGAATCATGAGTTGTTGTTTCCCACTTTCCCCGCTCCTGCTTCCCAGACGCCTCCTCTTCTTCATCTCCCCACTGGACTGGGTCAAGTGCTGCATATCCGCTGTCCACCTCCTCAGTGAGGTCTGCATTCTCAGGCGTTACATCTTTTTCGCCGACGGACCTCTTCTGAAGGAGTTGCTCAAGTACCCCACGCACAGTCATTAGCGTGAGGTCAAAGTCCTGCAACAAAAACCAAACGTCACCCCGCCTGATTGCGTTGGCAGCGGCCAGAGCGGCCACCTGTCCGTGCATGTAGAAGTCAAGGAGGTATGCGTTCAGCGCGTATTTACCGTCTCCTTGGTTGGTTCTCCCGGTGATGCCTTCGAACGATGGGATGGTGTGTTCGTTCAGGTTCAGTCCACGTCGAGCCGTTTGAGCAAGATCGCGAACACTGTCAAAATGATCGTCGTGGCCCGAGTTGGCCACAAAGAGCGACCGTGCGACAACACGAATCGCAGTACGGTGAAGATGGTCGCGAATGAGCGACGGTTCATCTTCCGCAGTACCCGATACATCCATTTTGCTAAGAGGGAGGATATGATCGGGCCCGAGGTCCTTTTGGTGCTGCGTCCCGTAGGTAAGGGCATATCCAGTGAAGATCTGGAGGATTTCGCGCTCTTGCTCTATCAACACGTCACGAGCTGCCTTAGACAGTGGTGGCAGTACGACCATTGATGGTGACTTCTTGACCACATTTGTGATGTACTCCTCTTTCATGCACGCAGAAGGCAGGTACCGCCGTCCGAAGAGGTGAGCCATCAGCTGGATGAAGTTGCGTTTTGCAAGTCTCAGGTTAGGCTCGGCACAAATCTTGTGGATCACGCCACTGCGAAGCAGAGCAACTAGTGCCAAGTTGCTGGGCTCCGTGTAGTACAGATGTGCAGCTATTCCAAAAAGATTGAGCGGCTTCCCCTGCTCGTCGAGCAGACGAGCACGACGCAAGTAGTCGATCGAGAAACGCAAATGGTGCAAAAGTTGGTATTTTCCTTCTTCAGAGCCAAAACTGACTTGTGGGAGGCGGAAGAGCCGCTGTACAGCAGCAACAGCGGTTGCGGAGTAATCAGAACCGTCCAGCAAATTGAACAGGCGCACGACGAGAGTCGATGTGACAGGGAAACTGGCAGAAAGGGAGGGCAGTTTTGAAAGCACTAGTCTCTGTACTCTGCTCATGGGAAGAGCGTAGAAGACGACTTTGCCGAGGAGGTCGTAACCTCGCCGTCCAGCGCGTCCCGCACACTGTCGATACTAGGGCCATCGGTTAATGATGAATAAGTGAAGTTATGGGAAACGAACCATGAGTGCAGTGAGGAAGGGTGAGTCACCACAGAAAACGGAAGTTTTGGCCGGGGCGTTAATACCTAAAGCAAGAGTGCCTGCAAATGCAGTCGAAGGCTAGTAACCCTACAAAACAATAGGAACACTTACCCGTTGCGAAAATCACGCGCACGAAGCCACGGCGGAAGAGACTTGATCTGCTGTCAGATATTGATCTTACATTGGAAAAAAAGCTTACCCCTCAACCAGAGAGCGATATCCTCTGTTCATACCGGCATGATGAACAGCGATACCACGTCTCAGACATTTTAATGCCCATTCAGGTGGAGAGGGTTTCCGCTTCTCAAGATCAGCGATATCCTCATCAAGTTCTGATGCAGTATACGAAGTATTTTGACCAGCGAACGAGAAGTCTACCGCGGGATCATCCGGTCTAAAGGATGATTGCCATTCGCTCGTGTCAGCGCGCTTATCCTCTTCGTCGGCCTTGTGCTTCGATGCTCGCGCGGCTTTGCGTTCCCGCTCTTTTGCGCCTTGAAGGTAAGCATCGTATTGTGCCATTTTGCGTTTCCATTCAGGGCTATTTTCGCGCCATTCGTCTTCCTTAGTCTCGAGCACGTTGTCCAAAATTTTGGCCATCTGTTCGCAATCGCTTCGATCGAATGAGAAGAAAATACCAGGCTAAATGAACAAGGATTTCCGAGTCATGAACATAGAGAAGGAAGATGTGTCAAGCACTCACGAGGTCCCCTTGTGCATGAAGATCGGCGACCAGATGAATGAGATTGCAGCCAGATACAACACGACCAGGTTGAGAGTTCAACACTTTATCTGGGACACGAGCTAAAACATCATCTTGAAGCTGAGTAATGACGCGCGACAACGGCGTCTCGGAGTCTCGCGAATCGAAAGAGGACAACAACGGAGCGAGGTGCTGTTTAAGGGCCTCTTCGTATCGGATTACGTCCCTTCTGCTGAAGCAGTTTACCGGAGGAAAAAAACGCTGCAGGATCGAGGGTAGCGAGAATAGAAGGCTCGAGGGCTGCGCATGACCTTAGAGCACAATATAAATTCAATGAATCCACAGCTTCCAGTGCGAGATCAGAGGGGAGAGAACGTGCGCTGAACGAAAGAATGGATAACGGATGCAGGAATCGCATTCGTTCTGTAGGCTTGTATGTCGAAAGGCCTTGGAAGGCATCTCTCGGCTTCTCGTGGATGTGGTAGTAGAACTTCCTCAAGTGCGAATACCGATGGGGATAATGCACGAACTTGTGCTGGAAACCACCCGCTTTCTGAACGCTCTCAAGCCATTCGTTGAACTTTTCTGGTGCTCCGACCGTCGCAGATAGACCTCTATTCATGCAAGAATTAGCACTTGATCAGTTGAATGCAAAAGTGACATACATGACAGGACAAGGGGACAGGAGGAGAATCTGTTCCCAAACAGCTCCGCCTTCCTGCTGGCCAATCGTGTGGATTTCGTCAAGAACGACGCTACAGTAGGACGTGAGAGGGAAATACATATATATCAAACTGACATTCGTACTATTTGAGTCGGGGGGTCCATATCTTGGCGAGTGGAGGAGATAAAAGCATGATCGCCAGGATCTCGGGGACGGTGACAAGAATTTGGCAGTTCTGCGAATCATGGACCCGGAAGTCACGAGAATGAATCGCCCAGCAGCTACCTGGAGTTGCATCAGTGATGGTCCCTCGTTGAATATGAGCCCGCGAATACTCACGGACCGTTGAGATCCTTGCTAAACCTAGCATAAATCTCGGCTGCAACTTGAGCGACAAGGGCTTTCGTCGGTGCGATATAAACCAGTATCCCGTCATCAGATCCTCGGAGAATCTTCTCCATAGCATAATACGAGATGAAGGTCTTCCCTGCACTGGTAGGAGCTGTAACTAAATGAGTGGTTTTTCTACCCCCGAAACAAAGTATCACTAACCTACGACGAGAAGAGACATATTCTGGTCGATAGCATCAAGCACCTCGCGTTGCCACGCATCTGGCTTGAAGGTCACCCTTGCGTCAGCCTGACCGTCCATGCTTCTATCCATGAACTCCCCAAATAACCGGAGTTGCCACACGATAGGGTGCTCCTGCACTTGCATAAATTCGTAGACCGCGGTCTTGGTTTTGGACTTGACCAACTTGACGAAGCGAAAGCTTAGCGCCCTGTCATCAGCCGAACCTGAGATAACGAGACTATCAATGTAGTCGCTGAAGCCGAGGGAAATCAACACGCTCATGATTGCGCTAGCAATCTCTTTTGTGCTAAAGCCGATCTCCCAGATCTCCTTGACGAGACACATGAGCAACAAGGAAAATTTGTCGCGGCTCGCCGAAGAGTCTGGATTAACGGAATAGATCCACTCTCGGAGAAGACGATGCATGCGATAGACCCGAAGTTCCACGCCTACTGATGCCTCCCTAGTTCTCGGATTGCGGGAGAGAACTTGCAAGAACTTTTCGAGGGCAGTGCCATCCAGGCTTTCCATCTCTTGGACGCGGGATGCAATCCATGTTGCAGATTCAGACATTTGTTTGGATTCCTTCTTGGCGATATTCTGTTCACGGATAGCATCGGCTTTTGACAGTTTGCCGGTACTCTTGCTCGACGAACGCGCATGAACAACTTTTGTCTGGAGGCCCATGATAAGCGACAGAAGTGAAAATTACTATACCTGAGTACTGACCTTCACGATGCGCTGATTCGCAAGGGAGGCTACAGACAGTATCTTCACTTGTTCTAGGATAGCTCCTGATGCGCCAGTCAAAGTACTGGCTTGGTTATGCATGTTCCTCATGAACCGCTGGTCCGAACGAAGCTTCCGATTGCGCTGCCACGCAGTCATCGGTGCCGTGTCATCTCCACCAAGGTGCTTGGGCAGAATGGCCATTCTATGGTTGTGCCAATGCTGCGTGTCGGAAAAGGGTGTGTCCTCTCTGGATGTCTTATTTTGAGAAGAACGAGCGGATGGGAGGACATCAGCGGACTCGTCACTGCTGCTATCGTCCCACTCGTCGGACTCTTCTCCGCTGGAAGAAGCAGGTTCTACGGGATCCGGGCATGCAACGCCCTCTGTGACGATGTGGACTGCAGAAAGTTCTTCGTCAAACACTCGGTTGGTGAAGGGAAGAAGCTTGAAGGGAACTGGGATCTCATAAAAGTCGTCGGGAAGGAAAAATATGCTCAAACGCGAAAAATCGAGGTGCGGGAGCTTCAACTCAGCAAATATATCTTCCGCATCTTTGGCCACAGCCGGTCCCAGAATCTCCGTTAACGATTGAGCTGGATGCTCGGAAAGATAGCGCAAGACAGAAAGGAATACACGAATATCAATGTCGATGGTTGCACCGTTTGCTACAATGACTGCTTCTGTCGCTCGAAGAATGCGGGGTAGGAAGTATTTCGTTAATGAAGTGAAAAGGTCAGGTTTCATAGGTGTCAGGCGCCGCGCTCGATCCTGCACGGATACATTTTTGAGAAGAAGGACGTGGATGATGAAAACAGCAAGTAGCAACGGCTGAGTGTCACCCTTGAATGTGAAAAGATACGACATTCCAATACCCTTCAAGGTCGCGCGGAGGTCTGTGAAAGACAGGGACGCTGATGTTTCGCCAAGGACACAGCCGCGGACTTGATCAAACGGCCCTTGTTCTTGACTAGTAAGAACGTCCCTGGCAGTGACACCCGCGGATAAAATAGCACCGGGGAAAAGCCCTTGATGGCTTAAGCGAAGCTTTGATTCAAAAACAAAAGATAGTATCTATAGAATGATCGATGCTCAGGTTAGAAAGTAGAAGAGGAAGGGAGACGCAGTGTGACCTTGGTGTCCTTGAAATCAGCACCCTGGAGTGGCGCCATTGCCAAGCCGCTAGCCAGCAAATTGAAGATAAATAATCGTTGAGCAAGTATTTGATGTGCGGCGAATCGTCCGCCGACTCCTTCCTTCAGTGTACCACCGTCGTTGACCATGACAAACATTGGCTATATGGGAATGAGAAGAAAATATCATGTCTTGTGGGATTTCTACCTTCACTTGAACACGATAATCGACCCATTTTTTGTCGGAGAGACTTGCGAAGGTGTGGGTCTTCACCGAATTCAGTGACTGAAGGTGCTTATATAAAAGTCTCCTGGCCAAGGCTCGAGATGCGACAGTGAACTCTGACTCGCCTGCTCGTAGTACTAGGTGTCGGTTGACTAGAACAATATCAATAAGATAGACACTATCAAATGGTGAGGTGATGAAGTGGGCTCACCATCGAAGAAAACGATATCAAAGTTCGCTGATCGATTTTGAACTTCTCTCAAAATACGTTCTAGCGAATAGATCGCGTGAACGATTTGAAATGATGGATCTTTAACAACACCATTATCCGAGTCATGTCAGAGAAAACCATCTGTACTACAACTCCGATGACGTACCGTTATCCTTCGCTAGTGCGAGCAGACGATCCTCAAGCACCACTTGGAGTAGTGAATGTCCTAGGATGTAGATGAGTATCGAGGTTAGACGGCTAGCAAGCTAAACGAGTACCATCTATGACAAAGGGTTCTGCACCAGCATAGTCTCCGATAAGGTCCATCCAGCGCGCGTTCCTACTTGCAGGCGCATACCACGTCGAATCAATCCAGTTTAATGCCTCTGTAATGCTGCATGATTGTAGATTGATCGATGACCCCCCGAATGCTCCCTCGATATCGACTTCAAACTGCTCAAAATCCATGGTGCGGATGGTGGTGTAAGTAGGATCTGAGTGGTTTGCAGTCTTTTGGTGGTTCGTCCAGTGAAGATTAGTTGGCTTTTGGAGATAGCCAGGATAATCGCCTCGAGGCGCAACTACCCACTGCCCAGAAGATCGATGATACTTACGGCACAAGACTGAGATCTGTGACTGGGCGGCGCTTACTCGCCTAATACAGGGAGCTAAGTTCAAATTGAGTACTGACTTAGCCTACTCGGCCGTTGAGCGCTGAGCGCTGCATTCTCGATTGAGTTTAGTATACTTATCGATGGCTTCCGAATATCGATAAGCAATAAGAAGAGTCGGGCAATACCGAATGATCGTAAAGTTACTCAATTGAATCTTCTTTCTCCACATGCGTGTGCCATCAGGTACTTTGTATACTTATGTATCATGCGTCGATCTCCGTCAATAACGAATGGGTCGTTGTCTAGGTGACATACGTAGGGTCACGAGAGTGACGAGCTTGACAAACGCTCAAGTCCGAAGCTTCACCGAGTTACTTGTTGGAAGCAAGCAAGAACGATATGATCACACGACTGACTAACAGCCGAGAAAATATCGATAAGTGGCATCAATAGTCCATCCCGAGACCATATTTCAATATTAATGTGATTGTGGAGATCTCGAGAATGGCAGTTCGGAACTCTGAGCTTGATCAGGCTTGGCCGTTCTTGATCGCACGCGTCACTGATCCATGGGTATCGGAAAATCTACTTAGAAGGAAAGGTATACAACGCTAGAAATGAGGACTTCCAGGCGACGCGTCTGTTCGGACCAACCATGGCTTGGCCATTTTATGAAGAAGCAGGACTTCAGAGCCTGGATAGGATCAATCACCTCTTGTCGCACCGACCGGTCCGCACCAGTCCTGCGCATGTGACCCTGATTTACCGCACTATGTCGCAATTACTTACGGCGCCCGAGAGACCTGGCAGAACGTTTCCCGAACCCACGTAGATTTGTTATCTCTGGGTACCGCGTGAACAGAAATTGTCTGTGACTTGAGGAGGTAGGGATCATCTGATTCCGATGAAATCTCACGATGATCTCATGCAAATCCTATGTAGTCCAGCCACGGGGAGATATCATCGTGTTGTTAACCTCAAACTGTCTCTAGTTACCTAGCTATGGACATCTCATCTCATCACCCTTAATAACGGCCAGACCATCCCTGCTATCGGGCTCGGTGAGTACTCGAACCCAATTCAGGGTTGATGACTTACTGACCAGTTACACAGGGACATGGCAATCGAAAACCAATGAAGTCGCCCGCGCTGTCGAACATGCGCTGAAGGCGGGTTATAGACACATTGACTGTGCTTGGTAGGAAAGCGGTGGTTGATCGTGAAATGATCCTGATGGGCGCTTCACACTAAAGGGCGTATGGGAACGAAAAGGAAGTCGGCGAGGGCCTGCGTGCATCAGGCGTTCCGCGGGAGGAAGTGTTTGTGCGTATAGCTTATCTCACGGATTCGTTACCCTGTTCACCCGGGTACTGATAGATCACCAGCAAGCTTTGGGGTACATACCATAGACGTGCTGAAGAATGCCTCGACCAGACGCTCGCGAACCTAGGAACAACATATCTTGACCGTAGGTCCTGCGTTTCTACGAACTTGTTTGACTGACGCTGACTGTCTTAATTATCAGTTTACCTTGTACACTGGCCTATTGCGATGAACCCAAATGGGAATCACCCTGTCATGCCGATGCGCCCGAACGGAAACCGTGACATTGATGAATCTTGGGACCTCATAGACACCTGGAAGGCTATGGAAGCCATGGTAAAGAAGGGTAAAGTCAAGGCAATCGGCGCGTCAAACTTCTCCCAGACGGTTCTCGAGAGGATTTTGCCCACAGCTGAGATCATCCCAGCCGTTAATCAGGTATGTTCGACGTGATGTCACCATTCGGAAACTGACCATTGAGATATGTAGCTCGAAATTCATCTCTACAATCCGCAGCTCGAACTTCTGGATTACTTGAAGTCGAAGAAAATCGTTCCACAAGCATACTCGCCCCTTGGTTCGACCAATTCTCCATTGTTGACCGATGAGTCTGCCACAGAGATTGCAAAGAAGCGTGGTCTCAAGAGCACGTCCGATGTCCTTCTCGGTTACCTGTGTGCGTTCATGCTTGTCTTCACCCTGTGCAAGAGAATGTCAGTTGATGTGTCTGATTGCAGTGGCGAAGGACATTATTGTCCTTCCCAAATCAGTGACACCATCCCGTATCGAGTCTAACTTAACCGGTACGCTAGAGGCATACAATGTGCTGACACCAGAGGACATCAAAATCCTTGACGGTGTAGCTGCGGGTGGCAAGCAGAAGCGTTTCATCATGCCTCCTTGGGGTGAGTGTTGGTAATGGTCGCGACAGTGATGATACTGAAATGTGCTATCCAGGTATTGACCTCAGCTTCGATAATTGGCCTGCTTCAACCAAATGAGCAATAACTCATTCATTAATGTATACGATTGATAGTAGGCAAATCGAAGAGTACGATTATAGGATTTGAGGTAGACGTGAGAGTTGTCTGCATCAGTAGCTTCATAGTGTACATTTTCACAGAATCGACTGGCCGACGCACTGGTAAATGGTGGAAACGAACCACATGCAATGCGACAATAAGATGACAAGAGTTAGAAAGTGCCTCCATTCTCATGAGAGTGCCGCAAACCGGCAGACGGGACAGTTGGTCTGGTGCGCATGTTGGATGCGGTAGAATTTTCGGATCGGAGCAAGGACTTTAGCGGTGGCTATTGTAAACAAGGATGCTACCACTCTGTAACATCGAAAGTGCTCCTTGAAGGTATGACCAGTCGTCCGCGGGATAGAGATGACAGCTCATCACTTGTCAAAACGATAAGTGATACATAGATTTTGATCGCGCATGTGCCAGCACAAAGAAAACGATCATGATGGTTAAGTGTGACCTGAATGAGAGGTCTTCAGCTCGCAAACTTGTCTCATCATCCATACTAGGATTATCTTGCAGGCCTGACAGCATCCAGTGACCATAAATGTAATGTGAATGCCCTGGAGTCCGTGGGGACAACGGTTGGCCTGACGGGTTGGTGCAAAGATCTACATATTGGAACAGATATCTAGGCCGAAGCAAACAGGTCGAGAGAGACTGTAACAAATTTGCTCAATTTGCCCAGCCAGCAAGTTGAAGGCTGGGAAAGCTGAGGTGAATTACGTGGCTGAGCTGAACGCTGAGCGCTGACTAGTGGCGACTAGTGGCGACTTGGGTCATGACGGCAACTTGACTTTCTGCCATAAGGCTTCGTATGATTCGGCTATTACCGTGCTTTGTGCAACGCCATTCAGTTGTTGTCATTTCGATGGGCCTAGATATTATGTGAACCTGAGTAAGGGATGCACCAAGAGAAAATAACTCACCTGTCAGTCACTGGCTTTGTATTCTTGCGATGATTCTTGCGATTACCCGGATTGTTACGCCAGCAGGGAGTGAGATTAGGTTACCATTGATCCAATATTGAATATTGAATCACGGAAGCGAACGAGAGTTAGACTAAGTAATTCCAGATCCTGTGCAAACTTTGACGGCGAGTCAGGACTCCAAACGTGTTACTATATGCCGACAACGGCAGCCACCATTGTCGGGAACGGTAGTTAACGTTGAGCACGACGAATTGGTCACCAATCCACGCAGTACTTGTTGCCTGCAGACAACATGATCTGCTACAATCTGAATCCTAGGTCGGGAACTCGGGAGATCAACTCTTCCGCAAGCCGAGCAAATGTCGGAGCCACGCAAGAGCCACGTGGGCGGCGTGGGCTAGGCGCGAAAAGGGTCCGCGGCACCAATTTGAAAAGGGACCCACATACTAATAGGGAAGTTGTCAATCTTTCAAATTATCGTGACGCATCATGTACGGTGAATTGGTTTGCAGGGCAGTTTCAGGTTCTGTTGGTGCTCGCGATGATCGCATTCGTATATAAGGCAGCCTGCCTTGTCTCGAGTCTCATCGCAACTAGCCCCCCGCTCCTCTCCCAAACACCTCATTTCACAATTACTCTTAGATATGCCTGCTGTTGTCATTAGTACACATGACGGGCACAAACTCGACGCTATTTCCGACGCGGTTGATGACGGTGTGTATCCATTACGCTGCTCCACCGTTTCGTGACGTGACTTACCGTCCATCTGCAGTAAATGTTCTGAAGGCCAAAATCTGGGATTCTCAGTCTGAGTTTGACTCTACCAAAGACAAGACGACATTCCGGCAGTATGAGACTGCCTGCGATCGTGTCAAGAATTTCTACAAGGAGCAACATGGTTGGTGACTACAGTCCTATCTATTACTTCACAACCTAGTGCTGAGGCGGCCACGTAGAAAAACAGACCGTAGCTTTCAACATCAAGGCCCGCATGGAATTCAAGAGCCGGAAACGCGCTCGCATGGGTATCTGGCAAGCTATGGAAATGCTCAATACGCTTGTGGACGACTCGGATCCAGACGTTGGTGATTCATTGGCTTGTGAATTTCCTTTGCTGACGTGCAATATATATTTAGACTAGTCTTTCGCAAATTGAGCATTTGCTTCAGACTGCCGAAGCCATCCGGCGCGACGGTAAGCCCGAATGGATGCAAGTTACCGGTTTGATTCACGACCTTGGTAAACTGCTGCACATGTTTGGCAGTGAAGGCCAGTGGGACGTTGTTGGTGTAGGTTTCTTCATCTGGTACTGGTGAAATGCAGACTAATACGCTTCTTTATCCAAGGATACCTTTATTGTCGGCTGCGCTTTCTCGGATAAGAACATATACCCCGGTACCTTCGCCGGCAACCCGGACTTCCACGACGCCGTTTATTCCACGCAGTATGGAATTTATGAACCTAATTGTGGCCTTGATAATGTCATGGTGTCTTGGGGTCATGACGAGGTATATATTTGTCTACATATCCTATTATTTTATGTTGATTACACTTCTCGCAGTATCTCTACAATGTCGTCAAGGATCAGAGCTCGCTTCCTGCAGAAGGCCTTGCTATGATCAGGTATCACAGCTTTTATCCGTAAGTTTCTCCCAGTCTGCACCGTCCACCGAACGTTTACAATGACCATGCAGATGGCACCATGAAGGAGCTTACACGCACCTCATGAATGAGAAGGATCACGTAGCCCTTGAAGCCGCTCGTGCCTTCAACCCTTATGATCTCTATTCGAAGAGTGACGAGCCCTGCGATGCTGAAAAACTTCGCCCATACTATGAGAACCTCATTGCTAAATTCTTCCCTTCTGAGATCGACTGGTAGATTCGCGCAATAGCGTGTACGACTTTAGTTCAAGATTACTGACTGTCTGGCATAGCTATGGCCTCTTAGAAGGCGAATATCGTGCAGCATAATTATGTATTCCTTTCAAAGTTTGTGTCCTTAGTTGTTCCATTCACTATTGCAGCAGTATCCCTATCTATGCCCGTATAGAAGCATTTATTAGCATCGTTACAATTTAATGCATTGTTGTCACATAGAACAGCGTCGATGCAAGTGCTTGCTTTGAGAGATAAGATAAGATTTAGCACTCGCTTAGCATTGATAATATTGATTAACCAACGTGCAACCTTGACCCTGCGCCACCACTGAAACATTGTTTCCATATCTCACGGAGCCTCACCATCTTTGATTCATTCCTTCTATCTTGCTAGACGATATATATCCAAACATACTAGACAATCCGCCGTACTTATTCTACGATGTCGCAGGAGTCACCTATCAGTGAACCAGTCATCTACCACGGCAAGAAATTCATCGTGCTCAGCGATTGGTGCGTAAACGCTAGATCTAGATCTAAGCGGCGACAGCGCTGACTGCGGTTCGCTGTGCTCAAACAGGGATGGCACGATCACCACGCAGGACTCTAATGATTGTTCGTCGCTGTCGAGAACTTTACTAGTGTACCTTGCTCTGATTGAGATACTACTGATTCAGTTGTGACGGACACCTTTGGGATGGGGCATTCAGATCGTGTTGCGCTCAATCAGCGTATACGTAATGGCGAAGATAACTTCCGGTGCGAGATGCTTCATGCACAAAACTGCAGAATTGATCTCGCCATCCAGGGATGCCTTCCGGAAGATGATCGTGAGCGTCGTCGAGAATGGCAAGGAGGAATGGCAAGGTAACGCACACATTTGAGTTCTGTAAAAATGCTGTCGCGAACAGTAAGTTTTGTCCACGCATTTGTTATCCGGAGCTAATGTCCAGACTATTTCAGACATCAAAGTCGATGATACTTTCAAGGCTTTCTACGAATTTTGCGAAACGAATGATATACCCGTGGTAATTGTGTCCAGGTACACGAAACTTGTGGTTTCATCGTGCTGTGAATTTATACGTCCGCAGTGGTATGGAACCTATCATCCGTGCGGTCCTAAACAAGCACCTCGCTAGCCTCGACGGCATTCAAATCATATCGAACGAGGTGAAAACGTACGATGACGGGAACTGGGAGATTCAATACCGTCATCCCGAGAGGTAAAATTACTCATCACTGTTTTGCGTTTGACTAAGGACGATAAATTAGCGGCTTCGGACATGACAAGTCGAAGGCGATTGCGCCTTACAGGAATATGCAACCCGCCCCGATCGTATTCTTCTTTGGTGATGGCGTCTCAGACTTATCCGCAGCGCGGGGAGCGACTTGTCTGTTCGTCAAGTACAAGCCGAATGGAGAGAATGAATTGATGGAATACTGCATCATGAACAAGATCAAACATCGATTGTTCCAGAGCTTCGAGGAGGCGCAAGGTGTGATGAAGCTCATCATCTTCGCGGAGACGGAGGAAGTGCGACAGAATATCATCGCACGGGAGTGGCCTGAAGTAGCTTGAGAAGTTGTTTCACCTCACTCCTAGTGATAGCAAACACAGGGGAGAAACGGTCTTGGGGTACTCGTGACACAATACGTTTAGACGCATCAAGATTGCGACTACATAATCTCCCGTAGTCAGACCTCAGACCTGAAACAAGACAGTCTCGTTCCATCTTTTTCAAGGATTGCACCTTTAATTGCCATGCACAACCGCAATTTCATCGAACCGAAAGATGCAGTAACTTTTCAGGCGTGCCATAGTCATAACGGGTGCCAGTGTTGGGCGCAACTTAGCTCGATGACGAGACAGCTGGGATGGATGGGAATCTCAGTATGACTGAACATGGCATTAATCGACCATGTATTGGCGGTACTTGTGTACATGTATATACATACATGGCAATGGGTTGCAACCATAGGAGGGCGAAAGATCGATGGAAGCGATCAACGAGAGTTTTGAGTGAGCGTATCCCCAAAAACCGGTCGGAAGAAAATGGAAGTCTATAAATTAAAAGAGATGGCTTATGCTGCAATTGATTCTTCGAGGTGCTCTGGTGCGAAGGAAGAAGTAAGACAAATTACCACAAAGAAAATTAAGCACTTCGTCTTCGACTGCGTTTCGAATCATTCTTCCTCCAATGAGGCTGACGAAACCTGGTCAGACGAATTCGCCTTCATCCCCGCAATCTTTCTCGAAATCACCTTCATCCTCACCAAGGTCGCTACCAGCTGCTTCCCCATTTCCTGTCTCCTGCAGCGGTTGTACAACTCCGTAGTGGTCAGATGGACCTCCAAAACCTTCATTTCCATGATGTTCCGCGGAGAAAGACTCAATCAACCGCTGGACAAGCTTTCACCTGCTGGAGTGTTTTACGTCAATTGGGAAACAAGGGGAGGGAGGACAGCTGATGATACGCCAAAATTCGGTACCAACGGGGCAGTCAGTTGGAAGTGTATCGAGTGAACGGATACGGTAATTGTGTTTTCTAAAGATAGACCAATCACATCGGAGGTTATGGCCCTTTGAAAGACCTGTCGCATGGTGTGAATTTGCATACTGTCGAGCACAAGCCAGAGTGTAACTTACCAGTTGTTTGGTTATCCCGTTTCCACAAGCTTTGCGGGAGACATCTGATTAGCGGTGCAAGGCTATACAGGTCTAAAGGTCCAGTGCAGTAGTGCAAGATCAGTAAATGTCTTGTATGTCAATGCAAGAATCAGGAGTGTCTGATTTCTCGAGAACTCAGTGTTATCATCGACCAACTGGAAGATGTTCTACTGAAGCTTTGATATATAATCATACAACGAGTAGATGCAGGCAACGAAGGATGGACGGTGTCATCGCCCCACCGTCCGCCGTAGGTCTCTTGACGTGAGTAGGTTTTGCATTTATCCCTGGATGATTTTACAAAGTACTTGTCCTCCATATACTTGGCCGCTGGCAGCACAAGAGACGGAAGCAACTCGCGGAAGTTCCGAAGTTGTGAGTTCTAACTTCTAACTTTATCACCAGTAAGTATGGTTTTGTTTGGTACAACGGTATTAATATTATGGCATTTATAAATAGCGCACGTTCGTTGTTCAAAGCTAGTCAGGCTGAGCAGGAATTGCAGTCGTTACCTGCTGTCGCACGGGAGCAAAGCGACCCAGAAATGCTCAATTGCGGGATACTCATACGCCTGCTACCTTCTAGACTCTGGACTGGTCCTGATTGGTCTCAGACTCTCGGTCTATCTGTGCCTATTATTTGACTTCGAGCCATATGACACCTAGTATTTCTTGCTCAGGAGACGAAGTGTGCTTGATCGGTGGGAATAGTATCACAGGCCCGACTATGTCACTACTCCATGGAGCTGAGCAATCTCGCAGTATTAATGCCCATGCATCACGAGTCGCTGATCGCATGCTTACTCTGTTCAAATGTCAGCGCTTCAAGCTTCAGCCGCCAGACCTGAAAATGCTTGAAAATGTCACATGTTATAATTGGTTCTGTGTATGTCTTCCAGTTTATTTATATCGATTCATATGGAGGCTTTCAACTTCCATGCGTTCTTTCAGGCGAGTTCTGTCAGCACTGGATGGTTATCGGCTGCCTCAACCCATATAAGCCTCCCTGGGCCGTCCATGGTGCATTAGCACCAGGTCCCCGCTCTTTTGTTCAGCATGCAGTCGTTCTCAACCCTGCTTTGCGCAGTTCTCCTCGCTACCTCTGTATCAGCTTCAGATTTCTTTAGAATACCCCTGACGAAACTTGCTTCTCCCAGCTCGTACTTTGCGGGACTGCCTGATGCTGATCGTGCGCGTGCTGCATTCCTCAAGAGCTTTGCTTCTGGCGGTCCTACGACCGTCCCTGCATCTAACCTCGCATATGTCCAGTACACAACCAGTGTTGGCGTTGGCAGCCCTCCGACATACTACAATCTGGTTGTTGACACTGGTAGCTCCAATACTTTTGTCGGGTAAGACCCAATTGATTATTCCCTCAGACTGAATCTCATTTATCCCAAGGACCGGAACGACATATGTCCAGACCTCGACCAGTATCTTTACTGGCGAGGACGTCAACGTCACTTACGGTACTGGTTACTTTTCTGGCTTGGAGTGTAAGTCTTTTGGCTGCTTAGGAATGGTGAGCATCTGAAAAAATGACCTTCAGATCTCGACCAGGTAACGCTCGCCCCAGGGTTTGTCATCACGAACCAGTCTATCGGTGATGCTCTTTCCTATGCCGACTTCGAGGGCGTCGATGGCATCGTCGGGGTGGGCCCCGTCATTCTGACTGAGGGCACACTCTCGCCCAGCACCAACGAGCTAATTCCCACTGTTATGAACAATGCTCTCTCGCAGGGTTTGATCACAGAGGAAATATTAGGTGTCTCTTTTGCACCTGCAACGAGTTACAATGACACTAGTAAGGGAGGCGGTGTGGTATAATTGAACGTGATCTAATTTGCGCGCAGATGGGGCCCTCACTTACGGAGGCATCGATTCGTCGTTGGTAAGCCTGAAAAGTATGCCCCGAACTTTGCTTCTGAATTTTAACTAGTACACTGGCGAAATCACTTACACGCCGGTCACTGCAACCTACCCTGCTGGGTACTACTGGGGCATCAACGTCACCGATGCAACGTATGGCTCCACGACGACTGTTATTCCAACGTCGACCGCTGGAATCGTCGATACTGGCACTACCCGTAGGACTTATTACCCATCCACATGCATACTTTTTGACACATCTCTAGTGGTCCTCCTCGCTGATGACTTCTTCGAGTCCTACTTGCGTGCAATCCCTGGTGCCAAGCTCGACGAAAGCACCGGCCTCATGACCGTCCCTGAAACCTCCGTCTCGGAGATCCAAGCCATTGAACTTTACGATTGGCGGCACCGTCTTCAGTATGGACGCTGCAGCGCAACTCATTCCGATTGACCAGAACACTGCATGGGGCTTATCAGCTAAGAAGCAGTACGGCGTTGTCTCGTACTTAGGGACTAACAGCGGTGAGGGGCTAGACTTCATCATTGGCCAGAAGTTCATGGAGAATTACTATGCTGTGAGTTGTCGAACCGTGAGGTGACTACATATGCAGTCTGGGGTATTGATTGGCTTGCAGGTTTTCGACACGGATAGCAATCGCGTTGGATTTGCTTATACGTGAGTCTGTTTTCCTCGTATCCAGTTTTCCCTTCCGGCTAAGATTTTTTTGTGAAAGCGAACATACGTTCACCACGTACACTCCTTGATATGGATGTCTTCTTCAAGGGGACGAGTGACAGTAATACCTCCTGCATACGTACATTGCGTTTCTCTTGCTCCGATGACGTTATCGCATGCGCCGTTTAATTCACCGTGCCACTCCTTGGGGCTTCACTGCGACCTTGAGGACACTCGTGTGGTGTTCATCGGTGCTAATATGAGTGATGCGGGTCGAACTGCCGTACGTGGCGTTCTTTGTCAGTCTCGGAGTCAACCAAGGATCAAAAAATGTGTCGGGGCCGGTCTGGCAAGTATAGACTTGAAATGTCCTTAATCCTGGAAACGACAAAAGAGTTCTTTTTCGAAATGCGGAGATTTCAAAACTGATTGCAAGCCCATCAGTTACCAATGATCGTAGCTCAGCGCCGAGCGCTGGCCCTTGGCGCCCGTGGCAGCGATTGAATTTAGTTGTAACTCCCAGCTTATGTAACTATTTGAAGTCTACCCTTTCCCTTTCAGATTCCTCCCAATAGTCGACTTTGTCTTATGAAGCCTCACGAACCCGCACAAACTCTCCAGACAAGAAATATAGGTCCTGCAACATACGACTTTCACCATGAGTAAGGTACTCTCCCTTTCAATGCTGAAATCTAGCACGTAACTTGTGATGATCTGAGCTAGCTGCCGACAAGTGGCACGTAGACTGATGGCAGGGATGATTCCTCGGGACACGGATGACAATGAGGAAATCTGAAATGCAGATTGAAAAGAAGGTCGCTTCCAAAACCATCGAACGCATCAGCTGGGGGGGATCCTTAGAGTACTGGCTGGGTCTGATAGGAGATGTTCTGCCTTTCTCGCATTTCAGGCAGAACGTCTCCTTCCAGGCCCATCAAGGCTGAGCGGGCGTTCGAGATATAATTTTTGTTGTTTTGTCGTCTTTCGTGTACTACCTCACGAATACGACGGACTCTGGATTTTCATAACATTCAATCCAAGGACGTGCATCGAAGTAGGCAAAGAACTTCATCATCAAAAGAGATCTTCATTAAATACAAGAATACACAAGGAGGGAAATAGGTAATATCAATCATGATCAGCAAACCGTCTCCACCCGACGAGGTCACTCGGTTCTCTGAGACAGGCTGAAACTCGTCTTGCTAGGGAACATCGCGTTTCCCGACGATGACGCAAGTCATTTTGATGATGTCAGTGGTGAGTATCGTAAAGTGGTCTTTGCTGATAGTATCGTGGTGTCCTGGGTGTCGTGAAGTGGTCTTTCTAATAGTAGCATCGTGGGAGCGTGAGTGTCATGAAGTGCTCTAATGGCGTCGTAGCGTCATGAGCGTTGTCTTGTGTAAATCTTGAATGTCGTGGACCACCGGCGATTGGCGTTGTCTGTCGTAAGTGTCGTAAAATGATCGTCTGAGAGCGTCGTAGTGTCATTCATGTGGTGTCTCGAGTGGTTAGTATCGTAGCGTTAGTATCGTGATGCATGTCATGAAATCGTCGTGATGGCGTGGTCGTCTTCTCGTCGCCCATGACCATGGTGAGCTATCGTAGGGTCGTTGTTAGGTGGTAAGTGCTTGGCGTAGTAGTTAGTAATGAAGCCGTGGGGGGTGGCGTAAGATGTTAGAGGTGTCAGGAAGTGCATTGCAGGGGTAGTGAAGGTGGAAGGTGGTGGTGGAATCGCGGCTGCAACTGCATTTGTTCGATGGCGAAGTGACGCCAGGCGGGCCTTCATGCGAGAGCCAGGCTCTAACACTAAAACTGTATCAGCTGTAGGGACGAGCGACAATCCTGGCGATGTTCGGTGATTGCCAGCCAGCATCGAGGTGAGCCCCACTTCTGCCATGGCAGCAACCCAGCTGTCCATGAGGCCTACTTGGTCAGTACGAATCTGTTCGCAGACTTGCGCAAGGTGATCAACTAGTAGCACTGAAATCAACAAACAATTCGGACGTCACACAAAAGGACTGACCAGTCCTGTTGGCATGTCGCCGGAGGCGAGAACGTACGATCCCGTCGCAGGCGGCGTTGATTCGCGAAACCCTAGGTTTGCGCTAATAGAATATGATGAGTGACATGCTTAGTCTAGTGATGATCACGTCCGTACCTTGTGCTGCTTAAGCTTATGTGGGCGCAACTTCTCAGGCTGATATTGAAGCGCTGTAGGAGGGGGAGGCGCAAGTCGTCTGGCGGCGTGTTTAGTAACAAGTATCAGGGGCTTTAGCCAGGAGGCAGTAGCCTTGGTCTTCTGAGCGAACACATCAGTGGGGTGGTGAGAACCAGAAGGGTTAGTATTGGGAGATGAGAGGATCAGGAAGTTGTGGACTAGAGCAAGTGATCGAAGGTTCAGCGGATAAGAGGGAACATCATCGATAGCGAGGGTATTGTTTATAGCGAGAGCGTTGTCGATTAAAGCAAAAAGCCGAAGGTCCAACAGATGAGAGGGAACATGGCCGATGGCGAAAGTATTGTCAGTAGGGAGAGCAATGTCGATCGCGAGGGTATTGTTGATAGTGAGAATTGGCGTGCTTGGGGGTAGGGTGTCGATGTGGCATTCGACATTCTTGGTGTCCAAGACATTGTCAGTGAAAACGTCCTCCAAATGGACGAAGTCGTCGTTGGAGGCTACCGACGGACTGCTGTGGAGGGAATTGGCGATTTTTGTCGTCTGAAGCAAAGCGTCCATGAGGTGGGCGGACCCAGGAAGAGAATATCTAGTAATAGTAAGTGTGGGCGTCGTCCGGAATTTGTCGACTAGTAGGAAAAGTGGCCGGAGATTCGGCGGGCAAAAGGGGCTAGTGATGTTGATAGTTGTGCTTGGGGGTATCAGGACGTCGACGTGGTGGTCGTGCATAACGTGTGCCGGCGCTTGCACCCCAGGATGTGGTGTAGTATAGTTGTCCTGTAAGGATGAAAATGTTAGGTGATGGCAAGTTTATGTATGATGCTCCGCACCTCGTGGAAAGTCTGTTCCTTACCGGACGACTTGACGTCTTTGGTGTCTGAGACTTCGTCGGCAACAATGTCCTCCAAGATGTCGTCGTTGTAGTCGCAGGCTATGAGGGTAGTATCGGATGAGATTGAGAGTCGGTTACAGTTGGCGAGATTAGGCAAATCGAGGGTAGTAGTGATGTCGCAGGGCAGTACAGGTGACGATAAATAAGGTTGAAATGGTAGACAGACCTCCTTCAAATGGTCGTCTTCGCAGGCTAGGAGCGTAGTGTTGGATGTGGTTGATAGGCGCTTACAATAGGATAAATTCGACAAATCGAGGGTCGTTGACTGGAATACAGGTGACGATGAGGATGAAGATGGCTGAAATGGTAGAGAAACATTCTGTGCTGGAACAAGTAATGCTAAACTTGCAGGCGGGCGACGACCCGGAGTACCTTGCAGTTGACACGCTAGGCAGTATGTCGGTTTGAGCAGCTTTGGTGCAGCCGGGACGATATCGGAACCGTCCTCGCCGGTGGATGATGCACTCGGGCTGGTATTGTTGCTAAGATATATTGAAGCGGCTTCGTCGGCGGCTAGGATTAGGATGATCGTCGACTTGAAAGCCGACACGACGAGGCCGGCGGAAATCTTCCTCGGTCCAGATCGAATTGGACGGAGGATAGTTTCGTCGAAGAACGCTACCGAGATGAAGCCCGTGATGGCTATGCGTGATGCAACGTAGAAAGTCGTAGAAATCATGATGGCAGATTATCGTTGAATGTACAGCGTGCTGAAAATATTAATAGCGTGCTGGCAAGATATTCGACGAGGCGATTTCAAGATATCCCGCGATATAATATTTGTGTGTGCTTGCCAACTGGATAAACAGCGACGCGTCAGTCACGTGTTTGAAAATCAACCTGCAGTGCATTTCAGATTCCTGGAAACGACATGAGTTTCTCGCATGAATGACTAGCTTACTTAGATTTGAAACAAAATTAGGATCTTTACAGTGAATGACTTCTCGGGACCCGAAGCGTTTAGAAAATAGTTCTAAATCTATGTTCTAAAGTCCTCGTGCCAACATACTGCCGTCGAATTAGTGTTGCCGCGAAGTGAACTGAACTGAAACGAAGTGTGAGTTCGGTCCCACTTCGTTTTTCGAAGTCAAACGAACTGAACTCAAAGAAAGTCGGCTATGAAACTAGCCAATCAGGTGTCCGAGTGATATACACAGCATGTACTCGAGATATGAAGTGGCTATGTGCGCCAAGCTTGAATCTACGCTAAGATACTATCGTCGTCTTCGTCCTCGTCTGCGATTGAGTTTCGAACGAGATCCTGAAGTTCATCCAACTTCCCTGCATGTATCAGCTCCTCCATAGCCCTTTGTGTCACAGGTCCAGAAATGGTATAGTCTTCCTCCTTTGCAATAAAATCCCTTGTGAAGCATAGTCTGTCCTGCCTTTTTGCTTTTTTGGTGCCTTAGTACCACTGGCAGCGGCAGTACTCTTTCATTTCCTGGTGCCCGCAGCTGATTTTTGTGTATTATTGACCGTCGTCGTGATATTCTCGAATGGTGGAGGCGGCATGTAGATAGGATGAGGCATGTAGGGCACATAACTTCCTGATACCGGCGGCAGAAGGTTTGATGGATGGGTGACCTGTGATGGGGTATGAGGGCTGCTTGGCAATCCATAAGCCTGGTGTAGAAAAGCATGATGATACTGCGGGTAAACTGGAGTAGTACTAGCAAAAGAAGGATGAGTGGGAGCACTTGAAATCGGAGATGGCTGAATGTGTAACTGCTGACAACTCATGTTGAAAAAAAGGGATTTCTCCGTCAGACAGCGAGCTCGAATACTTATACCAGCTCCTTAGCGTCGCGAAAGGGCATGGCCACAGGCCTCCCATAGACTCGATGAGCGGCAAGCAAATGTATTGCATAGCCTTGCATTGGCTTGCGGGCGGGAAATCCTCCGAAACTGATGTGCGGTCATAATAGGTTTGAATTTACAGATATTATCAAGTAATAGTCGAGTCGGTAGATGAGAAATGACGACCAGAGGCTAGCGCTCCACGCCAGTATAGCGCTCAAGATAAGAAACTATCTTCTTCATCTTGGCGCACGATTAGACAAATTGGGTTGTTGCATCGCCTCGTTTACGAAAATGTTTGGTCGAAGTGTAACGAACCGGGTTGTGACGAACTGCCTCATTTTCGAAGTGAAGTGAAGTGTAAAGTAGTCAGCTGCCGCGCCTCATAACCGTTACACCAAAAGGTAGAAATACTGAAGACTTAGTCTTCAGTACCCGCGACAGTATATGTATTGATTATGAGAACTCAAGTAAGCCAGCGTGCTTACATGAAGTCAGTTCGAACTGAGTTCAGTTCACCAGCAACACTACGTCGAATGTCAGTGTTTTGCAAGTCCGCATGTCAAAAGTTTCACCCAGTTCTAGATTCGTGCCCAGCGGTATTAATAGCTCGGGAGCAATGGGCCGTACCTGACTGTCATTAATTTAAACTTCATAACCGTTAACAAGCGGGCTGGGCCTTCGTCCAGCAGAAACACGCAACAGCTTCTACGACCTCTATCATGATATCTCGACTCGTTCGTGAAAAAGTTGTAAGACTCGAATGCTTGAATGGCCATAGAAACATTAACTGTAGTTGCTAGTGTCTCGTGATCATGAGTCGTGAGCCATTCGCAAGAGTCCGCCGGAACATAAAAAAACTCGTGCTAATCATGTTCCGAATTCGAGCTGCTCGGACTCTCGGAGCTACTAGTAGCCACTAGTCTCTTCCCCGCATTCTCTCTTTGCTGACAAGCCCTACTAATACTATGAAGCCCATCGCTGCGGGTCGCGTCCATCTTCCGAACACTCTTGCCCGCGTCACGCGACGCTCTAGTGGCCGCGTGCTCGTAGTGTGCAGGAAATATCATGACGAATCATTCGGCTTCCGCAAAGCACGCAAGTTTACCATCTCAGACTGTGCGTATACTGTTTGAGCACTGAGCACTGCCCAAACTCACGCGAATCCTTGATCAGATACCTCTGAGCAGCTTGCTAATCGCGCAACCAATGCTCCGCTGTTGCGGTATGCGGACTCTCTGCGCACGCATGGTCACAGAGCCGCGTCTATCGACCCTCTTGACCTCCTCCGTCGCGAGCGGGTTGCTGCACTCGACCCCATGCGTTATGGCCTCGACGACCCCGATCGTACATTTGATGTAAACGGTATCCTCTGGACCGGTGAGGACAAACGGGAGTGGACCCTTGACAACATCACCTCCTTTCTCAACTCCGTCTACGTCGGTCGTATCGCATATGAATACATGGACCTCCCGAGCAAGACGGAGAGGCTGTGGTTTGCGAAGCTATTGGAGTCTCAGAGTGCTTTGGAGCCCATGGCTGTCATCAATGCGGATAGACGAAAGAACATACACTCTCTGCTTGCCAAGTCGGAGGTGTTAGACAATTTCTTGCAGGTCAAATTTCCAAATTTGAAAAGATATGGACTTGAGGGTGGGGAGTCCATGCTGCCCGCATTAGATGCCCTATTCGAGGCAGCGTCCAAAGGTCGGTTTTGTTTCGTGCACGGGGATCATTACTAACCGCGTGCGTAGCTGGCATAACTCAGCTCATCCTTGCTATGCCTCACAGGGGACGCCTTAACCTGCTTACAGGACTCCTAGAATACAATCCTACTTCCCTGTTTCACAAAATCAAGGGCGGTTGTGAAGTGGACGAATCCTTGGGCGTTTCCGGGGATGTCCTCAGTCATCTTGGTGCGCATCCTACATTCAGCTTCTGCGAAACTTCTGACTAGGATCCAAGTTGCATCCCCAACGTTGCAGTACGGTGAAGCTGATGGCATAAAAGTCTCGTTGCTGCCAAATCCATCCCATTTGGAGGCCGTGAACCCCGTTGCACTTGGCAAAGCCAGAGCGAAGCAATATAGCTTGCTTAAAACCCTATCTGACAGTGAGAATAACCAAGACTGCATGCTTGGCGACAAAGTATTGTCACGGGACAACTTTTGTAAATGGAAGTGCTCACTTTGGTCGCTAGGTTATGTGCGTCCAGCTGCATGGCGATGCCAGCTTCACAGGACAAGGAGTAGTAATGGAAACCCTTGGTTTGAGTATGTAGCCAAAATACAGATTCTACGAGTTGTAAAAGTTCAACGTGATATTTGCAGGTGGTCTTCCACACTTCACAAGCGGCGGAAGTGTCCATATTGTCGTCAAGTATGTATTTCGACTCTCTGTGATTACTCTTCTAAGCTTTGCTTCACAGTAACAAGTTAATTGATGCATACTTCCTCGAATTGAGACTGACCTTCGTTGTAGCATCGGATACACCACTCCCGCCTCCTCCGCCCGCTCTTCCTTTTACTGCAGCGACGTCGCCAAGATGATAAATTGTCCAGTTCTGCACGTCAACGGAGACTACCCCGAAGGTTCGTCTCTATCTCAGTCATTACTCACAACCTCCATCTGAGTGTACACAGATGTAGTCCGTGCTGTAGACATCGCCTTCAAGTATCGCAACCACTTCCGCAAGGACATCGTAATCGATCTCATCGTTTACCGCCGCTGGGGACACAATGAGCTTGACGAACCAGCATTCACGCAGCCGCTCATGTACGAAAAGATTCGTTCAAGGAAGTCTGTTCCGAGGTTGTATGAGGATAAGTTGGTCGTATGCCTGATTCCGTTTTATGTTCTTCAAAGGAAGTCCTGACGGCTGTATGTTCCAGTTGGATGGTGTGATCTCGCTTGAAGCAGCACGGGCTATTCGAGACAGTTACAAAGCCTCGCTGAATACCGCGCTAACGGACGTAGCGTCGTATGTCCCCCCTCCCATGAGCTTTGAGGGCGCGTGGAAAGGCATGGTTTGGCCAGCATCTCCCGCAGCAAGTCAAGAAGAGACAGGCGTGAGTAGTGATGTGCTCAGGGACGTTGGCAAAGCAAGCGTACATGTCCCTGAGGAGTTTGTAAGTGCTACATGTTCCCCGTATGAACAAAAATGACATAAGCCACGCCCAATGCAGGGAATCCATCCGCGGTTGAACAGGCATGTGAAAAGTCGCCTTGGAAGCATTGAGAGCGGCGAGGGGATCGACTGGGCAAGTGCGGAGGCGATGGCATTCGGTTCGTTGATGCTTGAGGGGTGCGATGTGCGCATTGCGGGGCAGGATGTAGGGAGGGGGACATTTAGTCACCGGTGCCGTCTATCCTGCGTGAAGGTATAAAAGAGACTAACACAGTTGTAGCCACGCGATGTTGGTGGACCAGAAGACGGAGGGCGTGATTGTTCCGTTGAACCACGCGCTTACGGACGCGAAGGGCAAACTAGAGCTGGCGAATAGTGAGTATTGATTTTTCTCGCTCGGGATGACGTTTGATTATTTTGGAAGGCTCTCTCAGTGAGATGGCCGTACTTGGCGTAAGACTATTTTAATTCTCTTGTCTCGGTCTAACAAATATTGTAGTTTGAATACGGAGCATCTTGGGAACGACCTGATTTATTGCCCATCTGGGAAGCTCAAGTACGTCGTTATTCCATTGCGACTGCCAGACCCAAAACTAAAGAATTTTATGTATGCTTCAGTTTGGTGACTTCTTTAACGGCGCACAAGTCATCATTGACACGTTCATTGCGAGTTCAGAGAGTATGTCTATATGCTCGCGTGTTTTCTGTTGATAGCTTATCCCTACTCAGCTAAATGGCTGAAGCAGAGCGGTATTGTCCTGCTCCTCCCTCACGGTCTAGACGGTGCTGGTCCTGAGCATTCCAGTTGCCGTATAGAGCGGATGTTGCAGGCAAGTCTATTCCTCAGTTTTTAATGACCGTCTCTTAACTTTTTTTTTAGCTCACCAATGACTCCTACACCGCCCAAGAGAAACCAAATGTAAACATGCACGTAGTGTTTCCGACCACGCCTGCGCAGTACTTCCATCTTTTACGCCGCCAGATCAAGCGGAACTACAGGAAACCTCTTATCGTCGCTGCTCCCAAGGGACTACTTCGACTTGCTGTATGTGCCGTCCCAATTCCCTGCCTGCATTACTGACACCAAACGTGCAGGCTGCATCGTCGAAGCTGACTGACATGGGTCCGGGAACCGTGTTCCAGCCCGTTCTCCATGACCCAGTGACTCTCACAGATCCAACAGCTGTCCAGCGCATCGTGCTGCTCAGCGGCAAGATCTACTACGACCTTGCCAAAGAGCGCGCCACACGCAACCTCGAATCGCGAGTCGCCCTCATGCGCATTGAAGAGCTTGCACCGTTCCCGTTTGCCATGCTCAGTGAAGCGCTTGCGCCTTTTGCCGAGGCTAACAGGCACTTAGAGGTGCTATGGGTGCAGGAGGAGCCCAGGAATCAGGGCGCGTGGGGGCATGTACGGGAGCGTATTGAAGAGGTTCTGAAGGGGTTGGGCATGGAGGGTGGCGTGGCGTATAGGGGGAGGAGGGAGGATGCGGTGCCCGCGCCCGGGACTGGGAAGGTGTATGGGATACAGCAGAGGGCTGTCATTGAGAGTATTTTTCAGGGATTGTGAATCGTTGATTTGCCATTTCAATTTGCGGCATGACTCATTAATCCTTCGAGTCACTTCTTAGGGGTCTTCCAGTGTTCTTATCGTCCAACTAATTCCACGTAGCTTGGGTGTGTCAAAGTGCCTGCATTTAAACAAAAACAGCTCGCAGACCGAAGGAAAAACCAAGTCATCACATCATCGCGGATGGAAACCTTCGACCATTATAGGGCGGGAGATCTTGGCCGCATTCCGGCGCTAGCTGTGAGCTGAGTGTAGATTTCGTTTGATCAATACACGAGTTATTCATGCGTCTGAGAGACCCCAAAAAGAATTTCATTCTCATTCATGACGCATCGTATGCACTAACAAAAACTTAACTTACCATCTTATAACTACTTCCAAAAGCCGATCGATAGCGACGTCCTGTTCGTATCCGAGGATGACATCAGGCACATAATCCCACCAATCACATATATCTGTTAGTGCCCGGGTATTCAAAGCCTTCAGCAACTCCCAATATTCTGGGTAAAACCCGCCCATTTCCCAGTCGATGATGCCGGAGATGCTGATGTTTCCCCCAGGTTCGTCATCCACCATGATATTACGGGGGTGAAAGTCACCATGAGTCAACATGATACGATGGTCTTCCTTCACAGTTGCGATCGCAGCCATGCACAGTATACAGGAGACATACGGGGATTAGTGGAAGAAAGAAGGAAGTTGTTGAAGGCGGCTCTTCGAGAAGTGTGCAAAGAAGCGAGTCAGCTGGCTTGTAAGACAGTATGGTCAGGCCAAGGGCATCCTCACCATCAGCATCCCCCATGCCTGTGACAGTCTTTGGCGACCAGTTCCAGTACAACGTACCCATGTGAAATCCTCGATGCTGTCCTCATGAGCGGACGCGCCGGCACTGTACGAGTCTCCTCTGCATGCATGAGCCAGATGTTAAAAATAGACAGGTCATATCTCGAGTCATACAGAATGACAAGGCTCTTTAGCGAGTCTCGCCCGCGTCACTGGGATCCTGTCTGTGCGATTGGCAGGAAGTGATGATGAGCTGTAGAACTAGAGTGTGTTTTAGTATCAAGTTAGAGATAAGCGGTAATTCGGGGACGATGAACGTCTATCTCTGCCTTACAAATAAGGATCGGTGGTGGAACCTTCGAACTCTGAATTGGAGCGATTTACCGCCATCGATGTTGTTCAATGGAAGCTGAGTTCAAAGTACAAGGGGTTTAATAGCCCTACTCAATTCCATTTTATTCCTAGCGGAACGTGCCGTGCCGCAGACACGAATCGACGCATGCCGCCGTGAGCTGCACCCCCCTCACAGCTCAAGCGCTCACCGGCACCTTCAAGACTCTTTCTGCTAAGTTCTTCGGGTCGACTGGGAAAAAAACTGCGAGAAATAGCTCCAGTCGGCAGACCAGTCATGTACAAACCACCATGATATATTTCCTTTCTGGCTATGATACAAAAACTAACAGCGCTCACCGCATAGGACGTATATTAGAGTATCGTGAGTTGTACTCCGTCGGTTATAACTTATGAACGATTCCTCGGTCATATTCGCACATTACGTCGTTCAACCCGTTCAACCAAAGGCCGGGCCATGATGCCATGATGCATAATCGCTATAGATAACTCAACAACACTCCCAAATAGGCGCTATTATGCTAATAATACATTAGGAACGGCTTTCTTCCTTCGGGAGGCGCCTGCAGCTAATGGTTCACATCATCAATGGATTGCACGCCTCTCTCGCCATTCTCCTGACACATTTCAATTATGGAAGAGCACATATTTACTTGCGCTGTCATTCCTTTCCAATTCAACCATAAAGCTAGATCCAGGAGCACGCCAAGCACCTGGGACCATCCAGTGAGAACGCTGTCCTATAGATAGTCATCTGAAGCCATCGTCGCTCATCTCCGAGTCTATTTTAAGTTTACGTCGCGGGTCCGGTAGACTCCCCTATCTAAGAATAACGGGCCATCTTGCCAGCAAGAGTATGTATGATTTGAGTGAAAGTAATTAGGAATGCCTTGCAAACGCTCGTGCACACGATGTCCACGATTATAACCGAGAGTTCTAACGAACGAGCAAGGTATCCATGGGTCGGTTTGGCGTCGTAGTAAGTACCGGAAAGGCGACCGTGGGATTTCAAAGTCGAAGTTTTTTTTTAGGTAAGTGATGATCACACGTGGTTGACATTGCACGCATCGCCGTCACACGGGTGTGATTTCAACAAATTGCTGTTGAAATCTAACCATTGCGGCTGAGCGCGGGCTCTGTGTGACTGAGGGCATTGGCCTCATACGGAGACACTTTGATAATCCATTCATGACTGTTACTCCGTTCTTTATCCGTTCTTTCTTCATAGGTGAGGCACTGCTTGCGCCCGTTCCTTGACCGGAGCCGTGTTGATGCATTATTGATGATCAAGTATCAAGCGGTGGTTCGAGCTACATCTTGCTCTGTTCTTGCCGCAAAAAAATTGGCGCGGAGACATCTTTGAGCTGATTTTCTCAAGTACCAACCACAACGTACGTGGTGTCTTCACCATTCACTCACTTTCCCCACCTTACATCATGAACATGTAGTTCTACAATTTGCAAGATCGACACCTGAAATCTCCGTTTCTGCACGTTCTGTATCTGATGGGTGCAAAGACTACCAGCAGTCTTCCGTTCTCCTTCTTACCACGGCTTGGTTTTACTCCAAGTCACAAAACCGGGTCTTCATCTCGTTCTCCCTATACCGAAAAACCTGAAGAAGACTGGTATATTCCCTACAATGGTCCGTTAGAACCACCCAAGAGCGTTTCAATGGCCAAGCAAGATACCACGAGACACCCCGTTAGCCAAGACGACGTGAATGCATTTCTGGTAGACTCTCGGTTACTGGACCGCTACCGGGACACATCCGTGAACCATGCCGGGCCAGTGGGTCTCGGTCCTTCACCTGCACAAACAACCGGGTTCCCCAGAACCCGAGTTCGTTCTGACCTCACGAGGCGCACCGCTAGCTCATCAAGTGTTATAGACCCGACACGGCCACATCCTCGACGGCGACAGGCCAGTGCTCCACGTTTGCAAATCATCACTCGCACTAGCATGGACGCTAGTGTTGGCGTAGGCGAGTCCCCCATGCCTATGCAGCGTATTGCAATGTCGTCCCCTCAGAGAAAAATGGGTCGGTTCTTCGGGTTTGGGTCTACCAAGAAGCCAAAAAGACAATCAACCAGTACACCTGTATCCCCTATTAGGACTAACATACCGGAAGCATGGCTTCCCAGTTCTATCCAACATAGCACACTCCAGGATAACGTTAATTTTGCGAAACCTTCAGGTTCTAGTCCCAACACTGGCAATCACTTTGACACACACTATTCCACATTGCCACGATCATCCCACAGAAGTCATACCCTCCACTACCCGCCACGAGTTGATGCTGTAGATCTCTTTCCATCCAAGCATCGCGCCCGGCACATTGACTTACATGGAATACCCGACCAGGACGACTCGTTACCCCCCTCCCCGACCACAAACTATAATTCTCCAACCATCTTCACGACTCACCCATATGCAAATACATCCTCCTCTGTTTCTGTTCCTGCTCTTCGACCCGGTACCTCTCCACAATATCATCAAGGACATCAACAACTGGATTCGGGCTCACACAGTACTCAATTCTCGCACAATCCCCGGCGTAATCGGGCACTCACCTATGCGATCGACCCTCGCAATCATCGTGCCATCGCATTGGACAAAGATACACATCCCTTGGCATCATCTCTGAAGCCCTCTGTCTCTACCCCCAATCTTTTGGCCACATCGCACGGCAAGCAGACAAAATCGTTACCCCCGGTAGCAGGCTTCGAACGCTGGCTATCCCCCGAGACATGGTGCGACGCATTGTTCTTCCCACGTCCACGCCTAAAAGTCAGACGCATACATGAGCAATATGGAGGAAGCAGTGGGCGAATCGTCAGTCCACCAATCACGCCTATTGCTGAGGGTGCACAGCCGCGCCTCAGCCCTGCTCTACTTGGCGGGAGACCACAGGTGTCGGCGGCTACACCTGATGCGCTGAGAGAACACCATGTTTTGTTGAAATCTAGGTCGGCTGTTGATATCCTGTCTGGCCCCTCCATATCTGGCAGACCTCGTGCTGCGCACACACCTCAACAGCCAGACTCAGACCTGATTCAGGATACAAGCTTCAAGGACCCAGAATCTGTACCGCGCACATCGACCGCGCAACAGGAACTCCGTCCGTCAACCTCTGTGCCATCGTTAACCCAGTAAGCTACAATTTTTTTTAGGTAGCTGACCGGTAACCAAGTATTTCTGCAGAGTTCTTGAAGAAGGCGAGATTCTAGAAGAAGAACGAAAACGATGGCAACATCAAGCCTCGCGCTCTTTTGGGAACAGCCGAACCCGCTCCCTCTCTCGTGCCCGTACCAGGTCATTGTCACGGAATGGGCGCCCTGGGCACAAGCCGGAGGGCAGTACGGCCCTAGAATTTCTGGCAGCACGGACGCTCCTCGGAGGTCAGGGCATTGCTCCCACCGTCAACGCTGCAAGAACTTCACACTCCCGATCTCATTCCCATTCCCATTCATCGAATTCTCGCGGGCGCTCTAGTTCATACTCATTCACGCACTCAAACTCTCACTCCCTTGGTAATTCCAATTCGCAAAGGTCGCTCACAGATGCTCAAAGCACCCGTCATGCCCGCAATGACTCCTGGGGCAAAACTGCACTGCTTAAAGCATGTGCACCTTGCGGAGATCTGAGCGATCTGCTGGGCACTCCTGTTGAGAACAAGAAACCAGCGCTGGAGCCTACGACAGAGGAAACCAAAGTCATCCATTTGCGTGACCCTGTGGATTCCGGGGAGGGATGCGTCATCGTCATAGGGATATCTCCAGCCCCAACTACATCAAGCGGGGAAGGAGTTGGTATTGCACTTTCATCTCCCCCTCCTTCCGACGATCGCTCCTGTTATGGTCCCGAACTCACGAGCATGCCCGACCATCCATATGCCACCGGTGCCATATATACCCGGTATCTTAATCCATCTTCTGAGCATGGTCCACAACATGCTCTTAGAGTGTCTGATTATGCTGGGCCACATCCATCCGCCTATGACCCCCAACTTCGTCCAAATACAGCTACGAGTGACGTCAGCATGCGTCATAGGCTCCCTCCGCGCGCAATGCAGCCGGGTGCGATCTCACATCCTTACGCCACTGCATCGAGTGAGCCGGTACACTCGCATGCAAGACAGCCTAGTAACTCTGTCCTTGCTACGCTTGCGGCGCCGCCAAGCGTTGTGCGGGAAGATAGGGATTTCACATCTAGTAACCACATATCCATCAGCAGTCCTGACTTTGAGAAGTATGGCATTGGTGAAGCTCTTGTGTTCGCTGCGCCATCGCGAGACGAACAGGAAACCGACTCCGAGGATCAATCTTTGGGAACCATCATCCCGTGTCAGCAGGATACCCTGAGTCGAATCACAGACAAAGGGAAGGCCAAAGATTTGACATCTGCGCCCATGGCCTCCGGCAATAGTCAATCTCGAATACCCGTTTCTGACTCTGTGATCGTCTCCACTCGTCCTCCGAGTCTGATATCCGTGACAGCAGTTGGGGGCGGGGACTCCACTCACTCTTCTGATGCCCTCCGCCCCACCGCCAACATCACCTCCGCACATCTTGTTATTTCAGCTCTGGGTAACGATGACCTGGACGAATTTCAAGATTTGTTCTACAGGCCTCCCCAGAGCAGGCTGTCCAGTGGAAAATCCAGCGTAAAACACCAAGAAGCAAGCGAAACCAGTAGGGGTATACCGTCGGACATTCATAGCTCTTATTCGGGGAGCGCACTCACCAATCTCATGCGCAGTATGAGCGAGATTGGAGAGTTGCACGTGGCTTCGGATTTCTCTCATGGGCAGAGGTCAGGCGGACCGGGGGATCAACGATCAGATGAATTATCTCAAACGTATGTCTTCATGGACATGTCGAGGACTTCCTCACCGGTGCAGGCCAATCCCGGCGCTGTTGCCCAGTCACCAGCCCAGAGTTACGATGTACCCTTTGAAGCGGGTGTTCCAGAAGACGTCGAATCCTCTCGAGCATCTTCTTTTCTGATCACCTCACAAGAGGATGACACTTTTGGTACGCGACGCTCAGTCGAATTTCAATTAGTGGCTAATAAATGTCTCTCACAGGTTACCCCATCCGGCAAGATGTCGTTGACGCTGCAGGAACATCCACCATTCTGCCGGGCTCTCATAGAGCCTCTACACATGCTTCGATCTACGATGCCGAAAAAACCGACCTTGTCAGCCCCATCTCGTTCATCCAATCGCCGCTCCTCTCTGCAGATGCTGTGCGCTCGAGCTACATGACCAGCGGGTCTGAGTACTCACGCATGTCTGCACTCTCCGATTTCCCCGACCCTCCCGCGCGACCGAATGTCGCGCCTAACCGCGCCTCCATTCTTCATATTTATGTTGACGCTCCTACGCCACTCCAAGAGTCGGAGAACCGTCAGGAGACCGACTGTCCTCAATCTGGATCCCGCGTCTTCAGTTTGGAGAGCCACCGCACGACCTTTGGTGGTAGTGACGACATGGACGTCATTACACGGGTTCATAGGTCCGAGCTTTAAATGTTTCATCTATTGCATGCTCCTCTACCATCTAAGTCGTCCGTTTCTCGGGGGGTTTTTTAAACTTCATTTATGTTGTAATGTTCGTGCTCAATTTTGTTTGCTGTCATTATTGTTGTACTGCAATCTAGTTTCATGCTTTGCTTACTTTCCCGGTCATGATATCTTGATTAGAATACACGCTAATTTTCGATCTTAATTGGCGCGCAGCCCACAGAAGCTATGTTGCACTCAACGGCAATTCTTCAAGCTCCAGAACCGACCGACGGAATGGCAATTGCTCCTTGAACATTGCTGGATTCGTCGTATCTAGATCTCAACCTCTATTCAACGACCACATTGAAGTAAGATAAGAAACTGTGTTCATACACTACATCGATCGTGGTCGTAGAAGCTTGAAGATGTAAATTTTGGGCTGTGTCCGGCAGGCAATGAGCTCCTTTTGCCAAACTTGTGATGCAAGGCCTGGCATGTATCCGACAAACTCAAGGCACCCTTGAAGCTTGAAGCCCGGTTTCACTCACGCACTAAAATCCCGCAAGGAGTACCGGTGAGCACAACTATTGCAACTTCAATCAACGAATGGATCGAAGCACCACCCCCTCATTTTTTTTGGCATGCCAGCCGCCTCAAGCCACGTCCGAAATACAGACTCATCGTCCGGCACGTGTATAATCTTGAAATGTGACAAGATAGATCGAATGCAAGGTCGGGAAATTCGCCAATTGGACTGGTGCGGGTGTATTTAAGATAAGAGGTATCGGGGAGACGCAGGCAATACGAGATAATGGATGGATGGTAATGAAGGTAACTTATAACAAGTACCACCGTAGACAGTTGTAGAACGTCGAGGCTAATGAGCGTTGACAGTGTATGATAAATATAACGAAGTCTCATACTAACAATACTTGAACTCAGCGTCGTCGATTCCTGGCATCCTTCTGATTTTTGCTGTGATGTTGGAAACAAGTCGTGGATGTCCAGATGTGCTCATTGACAGGCTGCCAACCCATTGGTAGCAGCAGTCTATATAATACTGCAGAATTTGTGACCGTTGGGCTATTGGCATTACAAGGGGTGAGTAATGGGGTTGAATCCTGGATGAAAGGCAAACTACTCAAAGTCAGTGTTATCATGCTAATTTGAGTTTTTACTCTCTACAGCTCATCGCCCCCCTTCTGATTATGTTCCGCGAAGCCCAAGGGAACGGCTGGATTAGCTCTGCATCATCCACATATTCCAGTAAAACCGCTGTCCGATCGGCACAATTCTACGACATCGAGTTCACGTCTCGGCATATGCACAACGAGGGTCTCAAATCTACTAATCATAGAGACGTCTCCACGACCGCAGAGGAAGGTCTTAATATACACAATGGGGATAACGTTGTAGAATTTTCGAGAACGCAGGAGGATACATCTACGTTGTTGGAGGGGTCATGATAACGTATTCCACGTATTGCATTATGTATTTGTCTCATATATACCCACTACGCGGCACAGGCTATCGTGTATACCATTGGTGTCATACCCGCCGGCATCTTGAAGACGATCTAACTGGATGTGACCAAGAACTGGAGCTGCTCCAAATCCGACCAATGCTCTGAATACCATTGCTCACTTCGTACTTCACCTCATCCCAGATCACGGTTGTATCTCTAACGCGCAGGTAAATCATGGGGAAGGAGAAGACAAGACCCGCGGCGACGAGACACCATGTCGAGATGAAGATAGCCATGTGGCTATAAGGCCAGGGGTTAATATCGAGAACTGTGTCAATTGATTGAGAACTAGTACTTACAGAAGCCGCTGGGATCGGCCATCAACAGGGGGATCGTGATGCCGACTAGGGTTAGAACCAGGATCCCGACCTGTAAGGTTATGAGTGATGGTAAGCGGTGTAGCGTTGTGGGTGAAACTAACATATGTGCCAGTGCTAACTTGGTAGGATGACAGGGTCCATTAAGGTGAAGGTATGATGAAGATGTTAACTCACCACTTTGGTCCAAAGCTTGGATGGTAAGCACTTTCACAGTACCTGAAAATTCAGCCCTCATAAGGACACGACGGACCTAACGACTGCTCCCAAGCCGGCGGTGACGCCGACTCGATGGGCACTCGAGGTAATCATAGACCAGCCAGCGCCAGGATGAAGATTAAGATTATTTTAGTTAGGCGTAAGGTTAATAAGAGTCTTAGGTTGGTCTAAAAAGAAAAGCACTTGCAGATACGTGTCACTTACCGCAGAGTGTATAATAATCCAGATGTTCCAACTTACAGCAAAATAAGTATAGCTACTAGCACCGATCTTGTTGCAGACAGTTTTTCATACTCTTAGTAGTAAACCACCGTGATTGGATGACCGCAAGGAACGGCCGGAGAAGAACGAGTCGTAACGTGACACCCCACGTGATACGCCAAGGACGCGTACGATCAGCCTGTTATCCCTAGCATAACTTTGATCAATTGATCCCCATCTATTCCATAATATAGCGAGGGGTCACTATGCCCTACTTACATCCTGCCATGAATATGGCTCAGAATTTTGAAGATACGGAGATGATATCAGTCTTTTGGGTGATTAGCAACCTAGTCGCTTTTCGGATTTGGTCTCATCATGCTAGCTTATCATTTTGTTGAGCGGTTTCAAACACATGATTTCTCCCCGCATTATATGAATGTTTTAGGATCGCATTGGATTACTGAGGATTACTGACACCACGATATATGGAACAGTTCGTGATTTGGAGTCAGCTTATCGACGGCGAGACTCCTACCATCCCAAGTGACTCGGACAGCCGGCATCTAAGAATCAAGTAAGTCTCCCTGATATCATGTCTTTCCGTTTCTAGTTCAATTGCCTTTAGTCTCGGCTAGCATCCGTCAAACCCGCGACCGAGAAGCGGAATAATTGGTCAGCTTTCATTAATTTTATAGTGGATAAATCATCGTACGAATCTACGACGTCCTTCGATATCTGTGCCAAACTTCAGACTCTCATCGAACAGCGCATAAAAATATTATTGGTTCAGTTAAACGCGCAATAAGTTATATTCATACACCTACGGTGGTCTCAGACTCTAATTAGCGAAAACAAACAGCAGCTCAAATAAGTCAGGGTCACGTGTGCATGTTGATGGGAACGCGTTATCGGAGTCGAACTACCGTAGGTCCACAACCGCCACATCAATCCACATCAGATTGATGGATGGCGGCCCACCACATTTGCGCCACATTGGTGGACTAGATATAAGGCAGGCAAGAAGCAGTTGTTCTTTCTTGTTCTCTTACTTTTCCCCACTTCACCGATCCTGCTCACAACACAGTGAGCGTAACGACAGTACCTAGCGTCATGTCCCCTGCCGGCGAGACTGGCACATCGTCTACTCCGCCACGCGCCAACGCGCCAGCTCATGGTACTAGTAAAATAGAATCTACCCCAAACAGCCGTGGGGCTGCCGTTGTCAGCGAGAACATCGGCCTGGTCGGTGTCAGGTGCGCACCTTTCTTGTTTGTATTGAGTAGCACCTAAGATTCCATCAAGGGTTAAGGAGGTCTGCCCATGGATTCAGCGAGACATCGTGCAGGCTAAGCAGTGCAAGGCAGATGCGATGCTGCAAGCCCTCCTGCAGCGCGCTTCCTGCTCGCCGGAGACTGAACAGCCCGAGCTCCTGCAAAAGTGCCTAAAGGGAGTTCTGCCGGTTTGCAATGGGCAGGCCTCCGCAGGAGGCATATGCTCTTCGGGCATTGAGACTGCCCTGAAAAAATAGTGAGTGCTCCTTTGCTGATCGGACGCTTTCGTGCTTACAAAGATTGCAAGTGTACGTCCAGGAGTTGAAAACAACTTCTATGGCACTTTTATAGAAGCCACCAACATCGCGCTCGCTTGTCTTCAAGAGATCAAGGTTGACGGGATGCATGCTCCTCTCCCCGCTGTGGACATAATATGTCAGCAGAACGATATGCCTATGTACCAACACCACCAGAGCGTGAAATCAACTCGGAAGCCCGACGTCGTCATTCTTCCTTTGAACAGTGCATATGCTCCCTTCGAAGATGAGAAGGACTACGAGAAGGACGACATGAAACACGACACGAAGCGCAAGGCTCACATGGTCAAAAATGCAATGGCAAAGCCGCCAGCACCGCTCCCCTGGGAAGATGTTCTAGCTTGCATCGAGTTCAAGAGGAAGCCGCCAGGCAAGAAGCGAGGGATTAAACCGCCGCTGCCCTCTTCATATGACGTAAAAGATTACGTGCCTACTAAACCAGAATATCTGCCGGTGAATCATCTTAAGGCTGAAGATCCGGCGCCAGGCCCTTCGCAGACCCCAGCAACACAACCTGCGTCCGACACCGCACGTAAGTGATTGTATTCTTCATTTCAAGATCAAACTAAACTGGCCGAGCTGCAGTTATATCTTCCCGCCTTACTGCTGCCCAGCCTTCCCAGGGCAGGTCCAGCTCAAAGCACAAGGCTGCGGACACTTTGCAATCCGCCGCGAAAAAAAAATCCAAGATTGACCCCGACGAGCCAGATGTGACCGTTCAGACGGGTCTGTACGCCGCCGAAATGTTTGCGGCCAATCTTGCCGTCAATTATCTGATTAATCTTATCGTCACCGGTGGGTTCGTTCTTCTGTCAAGATTCGTCGCGCTCTTACCACAGCTTTTTAGACGATGTGATGTGGATCTGGTATTATGATCGCCAGGGCACTATCCAAAGCTCGGGCATCAACTTCATTCAAGATCTTCCGCGATTTATGGTGCTGTTGTATGCCTTACAACGATTCAGGCTTGAAGATTGGGGCCGAAACAAGGACTTTCTCCCAATTCAAGTTGAGGGGAAACAATGCCACGAATTCAAAATCAAGGATGAAAAACTTGGAGAGGTGGATCTGCTGCTTCACACCAGCCACGCCGAAAGAGTGACGCATTACGGACTACAAGGACGGGCCACCAATGTGGTCCCTGTGACTAGCGAAGCGCTCGCGAAGAAATACGGTAACTTTCAGGATGGGATGGTGGCCAAGATCTTCTGGGGAGAAGTGAATCGCACTAGCGAACCGGAAATCTTGAAAAGAGTTGAGGAGATCGCTGAGGCGCACGATACCGTAAAAGACCATATTCCCGAGCTGCTCTGGCATCACACGTTCACGAATCCCACATCCGCCGTCCGAGAAGCGCTCGGCGTTCCAGAACCCACCACGGGCAGTCGTGTGCTCTACATACTTGTATTCCGCAAGCTCCACCCCATCACGACGCTTCACGGCAAAGACCTTTTCGACGTGTGGTATCAATGTATCCTGTGTACGTATTTTCATCGCATTGATGAGGCTTCTCGTTGACATACCGTGCAGGCCACCTTTCTCTGTGGAAGGAAGGGGTCTATCATCGAGATGTCAGCGCGGGAAACCTGATGTGGTACTGGAAAGACGGCAAGCGGATGGGTGTCTTAAACGACTATGATCTATCCTCGTTGGCAGATGTCCAGGGTCCTCGGGGCCACGAGCGCACGGGCACGGTACCATTCATGGCGCTAGAACTTCTCTCCGCAAAGGCTCAACGAGGCGAAGTCAAACACCTATATCGTCATGATCTGGAGTCGTTCATGTGGGTTTTTATCTGGCTTTCCTTGCACTACAGGGAGGGGGTCCTTCTGCCAGCGGAATTGCGCCCCTTGGATGAATGGGCGAGATTGGACGCTGTGACATGCGGCGAGAAGAAATATTTTTTCCTAGGTCATATGCTAGACCACCCTGCGCACATAGAGCCGCGCGCATGGCGTTTCCTTGTGCAGTGTGTCTATATCCTTAAAAAAGATACCGACCGCCGACGTGATTTCTGCCTGGAGAAGATCTTCATGCCAGGAGCAGCCGAGCAGTCCAACGATGCGGAACTGGAAGATATCGATGGTTTTCTACGCATGTTTACAAACACGAAGAGCTGGGTTGATCTCTCTGAGCTCAGCAACCCTTCACAGTGATTTCTGGACTCCTACATACAGCTTTCTGCATGTCGATCCTATACTTGTAACGTTCAGTTATTTAAGCTTATCTGTCGAAATCTATGAGTCTTCAGCCACGCCAACTTGCCCAGGCTGCTGGACGTCCTGGACGCTGTTGATGGTCTCTAGATGGGAAGAGGGATGAATGAGAGTCCGAGGATGATCTGTCCTGAAACTTGAGTCATCAACCACATGATCGATACTAAAGATGAGCTAGAACGTGAGATAAGGAATGCATTGGCAAAGCCTAACACAGTGACTTCAATTTCTTCCTGTATAGGTGCCTGTGGCTGAGAAACTTCAAGACTCTCAAATGCCCCTACTTATGTGTCAAGATCTATAGGTGTTGGATTCCGGATCGAAGTCCGAGCGCTAGACGTCACTCGCTTGGTTGTTTGAAGTCGCAAGGCAAACAGGCGATGTCTACCAGACCGACGAACCCCCAATCAACAATGGTAGTCCTCGCCAACACCGTTCTCGTCACCCTCAGAATACGTCTGAATAGCGTCAATATTAAATTCAACATTATTTTCAATATCTCGTGTACTCGCGAATGCGTATGACAAAAGGCAAGGTCGGCATACGCACGGCTTGATGTTCTGTCCCGAATTACCCCGAACCATCGCGCACACAAGGACAACCAAAACTCATGGTATATTGTTCCCGGCCCTATCAACTATCCCTTCACTTTCGTATCATTCACCTCCTGGTCTCTTATGATCCTGCGCATGACATAAAAGCTTAGCAATAGCAAGTAGACGCATGAAATAAGAAGGGACACGCACAAACCCTCATCCTGGATCACAGTTGTATCTCTGATGCGCAGGTAGATCATGGGGAAGGAGGATACAAGACCCGCGACGACGAGACACCACGTCGAGATGAAGATGGTCATATAGCTATAAGGTCGTGCGTTAACATCGAGAACCTTGTCAATTGATTGATCGAGTACTAGCACTTACGGAAGCTTCAATGCGTCCAAGCGCCACCCGATAGCAGATCCGGCAGCCTGGATGGAATGAACTTCCAAACAATGGTCAAGTCTCACAAATAAAAAGACGGGATAGATGGGACATACAAAACCCCAAGTAAATCGCAAGTTTATTCGTATCATTGCTCATAGCGCCGATCAGCCAGAAACACATCACATGCCACATCGCGTCCAGCAGGCCATAGAATATCATGAGCCAGACATGCGCTGGGTACTGCGGGTCGTAAATGTCCATCTTCTGCAGCGGGACTGAGGCGCGGGTATACGTCCTAGATATATGAGAGTTAGGAAGCGAAGGAAAAGTTGTCTATATGTCAGAGAATGCGAACCTTTGGTAGTAATACGCCCAGATGTGCACAATGAATGTAATCACCAGAAGAATGGACCATCCCGCGAAAGCGCGGCCGCGCCTCCGCAGCCACTTGGAATCCAAGACAAGCCCGAGCACCACGCTCCCAACGACCCGTGAAAGCCAATGCAATAAATTATTGAGTGATCTCGCCCGGATGTCAAACAACGCTGCGTTGTAGTCGTTGAACTCTGCCCACGGAACGTTAGGTGCTCCAATGTAGAGTGACTAGGAAACTCACGCCAGGTATAAAAGTAAGCGCTTGAACAGAACAACGGGAAAAGGAGGAGGACCATGGGGTCTGTGATGATCGCAACCCACAAGCCATGAAATTCAGACTTCCATGATGGATGGCGAGGCATGACGACCCTCGTTCCGTCCGTGCGGATAACCTTGTTGGGATCGGCCATCAACATGGGGATCGTGACGCCGACCAGGGTAAGAACCAGGATCCCGACCTGTAAGGTTATGAGTGATAGTAGGTGGTTGTAGATGAAACTAACATATGTGCCGGTGCTTGGTAGGACAACGGGGTCCATTAAGATGAAGAAGTGGACTCCCCACCGTTGACTCATAGCCACGAAATCACAAGGAAGGTTGGAGGTGCAGCAATCGCGGCCCTCCGTGCAACGCCCGCCCAGACCACCACACGCAGCGACAGAAACGCATACCGCCAAAGCCATAACGACGACGAGCAAGGAGAAATGCATGATTTGTGCGAGGTGATACGAGCTTTGCGAAGAGGAATATTAACTCTGAGGTGAACACTGCTTGCCTTTATACCCAGAAAAAGCGTTGTGGGAATGGAAGTTCTGTTGAATTGGCAGATTGGTTGCGCTGGATGGGAGAACCACACGGCGGATGATGTAGGAAGAACCTAGTGGAGTCACACTCTCGGCGGATAAACAATCCAGAATTCAAGCATATAATCGTGAACTTGAAAACACAACCCGAGGGATGGAACTATATAGCAGGATACCCTCGAACCTACGTGAAACCAGGCTGTTTCGTGGCCTCTGCGAAGTCCTGGCTATGGATAGAGAGGTCACGAGAGCAACGCATCATAAATAGCAGCAAGGTTGCTACAAAAAATGAATGGATGGTGACGGAATGAAGGTTCATTCACTTTCCCCCGTGTATTCTGAAGCACATCACAGCACCGAGCTATAGCTAGAGAGATCGGCTGTTACACTAAACATTGAACTGAACGAATACTCACCCTAGTATTACGGCGCTGCTCCCTTCTGTTTGCTGTTCCACAAGGTTCACGTCATCATGATGGAGATGTGTGTGAAAGTCAGAGATCCTGCTACTTTTGGGCTATTCCACATAGACTTCTAGGGCAACTTGAAGTCCCGGTCCAATCCATTGGACACGATGATGGTGCAATCATCACCACGCGCCATGAACATTGAACACACGCCCGCCAACACCAACTCGCATACACTCTCTAGGCGAGCAAGTGCGGCTATCTTATGCCGATGTGTGTAATATTTAGGGAACAGTGTAAGAACATGATGCAGTAGGAATGCAACGTCAAAGGCTAACAAACGACCAAAGACAAGTGGTCATTACATGAGGAAGACGCGAGCTAAGAGAGAGGGAGTAACTGCTGAACTGAACTGGAAAGAGGCAAAATGCCAGAACTCGAGGACGAGTGCAAACCTCGAAGGAGAGCACGTCGCCTTTGCGCAAGGTTGCGAGGCCTGCTTTCAGAGCCCTGGCTGACCCTTAGTCGTTCCAATATAAAAGTAGACCATCTCTGGGATGTTGACTCGACGAAGTACGCACATTTTGATGGTCATCATGTCGTCCAGAGTCTTCCAGCCTAGGCATTGGATACAAAACCCGTGGCACATGGACGATCCACAAACCAGCCCCCTTTGGTGTTCGGCACTGAATTCGAATAAGTGATACACAGGCAGGCTGCCGCAAGGCGGAATCAAGGGGTCCAGTGCTGCGTGATCATAGTGCGTTGAGGTGTTCCCCTCATCATTTATGCGATCGAGTGCCATAGCTGTGAAATGTAATTCAGTGTTGAATCTGTTGATGAACATCTAAAAATACTTGCCTATGGCAATACCTATCTTCGGTCAATGACTCGGAGTTTCAGCGACATCCAGGGTGATTAGATGACGATCGAGGCTATGATTTAATCGTGACGTGATGGTCTCTGGTAAATATAGCTGGCATTCGCTCAAGTTTAATATATGTAATACCTCCACGACGAACATAACGAAATCTACAAGGACTGAAGCTTGGAAGTAGGACGCACAACTACGAAAAGGCCATCTACGTCTTTTTCTTCTTGTGTGACTTCTTGGGTGCGGGTGCGGGAACAGGCGAAGGTGACCCGGACTTCTGTGGGGTTTCATCCTTCTGCACATCATCTATTCCACGCTTCTAATAACCAACGTCAGGGTGTACAATGTGAGACGCAGCGATAAACATACCTTGCCTCGCGACCCGCCCTTCGGTTTCACCTCCTCTGCCTGCCTCACCTCTGCCTCCTTCTCGATCATGCCTAGCAATGTATTACACCTGCGCTGCAATTCTTGTGGGGTCCGGCTCTTGAAAAACCAATCAAAGCGGAATACAGGAAACTCCATGATATCCTTCTTGATGCGTTCATAGATGTCATCCGCGCCCATCCCGTAGTGATTCAGCCGGCACAGGAGGTACCTATCCGCTTCTTCGCTGTAGACCTTGCCCTTCGTCGTCGGATAGTTGAGCTCCAGCTCTTGCATAGGGTAGCGTACCGAGGCTATTTTCTTCGAAAGTAGAAATTCGAGATTTGACCGCTTGTTCCGTTTGGCTTCACCTTCGGCGATACGTGCAGCAATTCTTGGATGTTCTTCATTCAGATAAATCAGCTGAGATCTGTAAAAATAAGGCTGATCGATATGCTTACCAGACAGTTCCTTCCAGTGCTTCTTGAAGTACAGGTAGTACTTTTTAACCTGTCTCCAGTCTTTGTCCTGTATCTCCGAAGATAACAGATCATAGTCATCCGTCCTACACACCCGTCAGCACCCTACCTCACGGAAAAGCAGAAAACACAATACCATCCAAAGTTCTCAAGCGCACGGACAAATTGCTGGAAGTCTCGTCTGCTCCAATCGTGGAAGCCAGCCTCGGTGTATTTCTCTTTCAGGGCCTGCTCATCTTCTGTCAGGGGCTCGGCGGTATCTATGAATTCTTGCGCAGCTGCGCGCTCGGCTTCGAGTTTCTCGGGCGTGTCGTCAGGTCCTGGTTCACGAAGAGTGGCCGTGATCCCATTTTGCCTCTAGTTGTAGAATGAATAACTAGTAGAAAACATGGCAATAAAGAACATACCTTGTGCACAGCGAAGTTCTCGTTCCTGGAGCTGAGCCAGAGTGGGGTCGAAAAACTGGAAATCTTGTCTGCAGGGAGACGTTAATTACCATGGAAGGGCAGGGACAGAAATTATACGTACATCTGAATCTGCTTTGGCGCACGAGGAAGTTTTGGGGCCTTCTCCGTCTTCGACGGGCCAACCCGAAGTGTCTCCTTGTAGTAGTTATCGACGGAGTAGTTAGCCTTCCGTTCACGCTTCGAGAGGGATAGCATGTTGAAGCTGAGGCCTTTCCGCTGCATGAGGATTCACGATTTAGAACACTCGAGACCGCGTCAAAAATGAAAGAACGTACACCTGGCCGGAAGTCTTCGCCTTCCCACTGTTGCACGGTAGCATCGGACTTGAAATTATTTAGGTCCTCGAGATTGAGGCCCTCATACTTGCTGTTGAGCTCCGCCGTACGTTCCTCACCGCGTTGGACAATAGCATCGATGTCGTCATTGATGAGGAATCTGATTGGCGGTGATCAGGAAATCAAAAACTTCTATAATGCCAAGTAACTCACGCATCAGCCGAGTTGATGAGTTTCTCAGCGCCATGTATGATCATCTCGAGCAGTTCGTCCTTGCTGGCAGCTGCACCCAGCCAGTGAGCACTGTGAAAGAAGACCCTTAATGAGAATCTTACCTTTTGCTTGTTGTTGGCGACCTTGTTGGATAACCAGCTGGTCGAGCCGGAGTTTCTGCGCAGCACGCTCAAGCATGCGCTCCTCAACGCTATCCTCAGTGATGAAGCGGAAGACGTAGACTTGCTTAGTTTGGCCAATGCGATGCGCGCGATCCATAGCTTGCAGATCGGCCTGGGGATTCCTGCAAATGGATAAGGAAATTGGAGTGGTACAAAGATAGACAACGAACCAATCGCTATCATATAAAATGACGATGTCGGCGGAGGTGAGGTTGATACCAAGACCGCCAGCGCGCGTCGTCAAAAGGAATATGAACCTGTCGCTGCCGGGCTTGTTATATTCGTCGATAGCTACGATTCGATCGTCATGCGCCTGTGCTACCATCGATGCGACAGTACTCTGTTCAACGAGCCAGAAGTCAACTCAGAAGACGGTAACTTTGAATGTTACGTACTGAAACCCCTGAACAGGCAATAGTCTTCAAGAATATCCAGTACTCTGCTCATCTGACTGAAAATCAGCACACGGGAACCCTTCTCATTCATGGATTTAAGAAGTTTATCGAGGATGAGCATCTTGCCCGAGTTTTGGATGAGGTGCTCATCGGTCGTATACGGAGGACCAGGTTCCTGGGTTAATAGACTCAGTTTTGAGTGTTGAAAAGATATAACGATGGACGTACTGCGCCGTCGAACAAGTAAGGGTGACATGTTACTTTACGCAACTGCATGACCATGTTCATGAGGCGGGTCTTGCCCTCCTTCTTTCCAGTCAAGCCTTGGAGCAGGTGAGATGAGTGAATCGAGCAAAATCGACGAGGAGCGCACCATTGACAGCATCTATGTCCTTCTCAAGCACTGAACGGTACCACTTGCGCTGCATCTCCGTCAGGCCAACGTAAATGTTAATTTCTTTTTCTGCGGGCAAGGCGACGTCAGAGCAGGCATATGTCTGTATTGATTGAAACGTACTAGGCAGAAGATTCTTCTCCACGTCGGACTTGACACGCCGCAACAGGAACGGACGAAGAATTTTGTGAAGAGCTTCCACGACTTTCTTGCTCTTGTCCTCCTCCCCCTCCGCACTGTCATCATCCTTGTGTAGGAAAGAATCCAAATCCGCATAATCTGAGAATATTTCAGGACAGATGAAGTTCAGAAGCGCAAACAGCTCCTTGAGGTTGTTCTGCAGTGGCGTTCCCGTGATAAGCAGACGTCCACGGGACATGAACGAGCGGACGATCTGAGCAAGGATAGAATCGACGTTTTTGATACGGTGCGCTTCGTCGATCACGATGTATTCGAAAGAGAATTTCTTGAGTGCCGACTTTTCAATGAGACATATTTCATACGAGGTCACGCAGACATCAAAATCCTGAGGGATGAGCCGATTAGCAATGATTTCTGCGCGTTCCTCCTTTGAGCCTGTCAGAACGACGACGTTCACATCTGGCGTCCATTGTTCGAACTCGCGAGCCCAGTTCTGAAGAGTAGATTTAGGGACAACAATCAGATGGGGACCACGAGTGTCGCGGTAGTGTTTCAAGTAGGAAAGGAAGGAGATGGTTTGCAACGTTTTACCGAGACCCTGTAGGGTTCAGTGAGTATTAAAGTGAAGTATTAGAAGTTAGGATACCACATACCATCTCGTCGGCGAGGATACCATTCAACCCATTGTGGTGCAATGAAACCATCCAATTAAGTCCTTGAAGTTGGTATGTTCTCATCGTACCGTTGATGTCTAAAATTATAGTTTAGCGTTGCTAGTCATGGGGCTGGAAGACACGTACAGCTCGGCGACTCTTCAAAGACATAAGGTTGATCATCTCCATCCGCAGCGAACCCTCCGTCTTTCAACAACTCTTCATCTTCTTCCTTCTCAGACTTGCGATGACGTGCATTCTGGTCGCTACTCAAATGATGAGTCGGTGGCAATACAGAAGAAACGCGAATGACGCACGCTCCCTTCTTTCTACCCCTACCCTTTGGCTTCGGCTGTGAGTCCAGTAAAGCGGCATATTGGGGATCACGAGTTTTCTGCGGGACGGTGAGCAGAACACGATGGGACTGACGTGACATAACGCGCCTTGATATCGACAAAGTGCTTGAAAAGATCGGTCTGACCAAGAAGATACGAGTATCGTTTGACAGCATCGGTAATCTAGAGCAGAATAAGAAACCGCCTCCTCATAGTCACGAACACTCACTTTCGCTTTGTCCATTTCCTGTCGTTTGACATGGAGTTGACTCTCTTCCGCCTTGCGCTTTCGCTTCTTTTGCTGCCTCTCTACGGTTTGCTGGATTTTTGCCAGCTTTGATGGGGAGGAGCTGCCGGCGACGGGTCCCTAATTGTACACACGACAGGTTAGAGCCGAGGGTAAACGTAAGAAGGCAATGCGATGAACGCGCCTCCTGGTCGTCATCGCTGACGAGCTCATCTTCCTGAGCACTCATGCCTTCGTCGACGTACTCGCTCTCGCCGTCATCTACCCCCTCGCTTTGCTGAGAATCAAACACAGCAATTCAACTTCAGTACGGCGTCATAGTAGGACAGGCTAGCTGCTAACCTGACGCGAAACGATGTTACTGGGAACGACGTCGCTGAAAACATCCTCATCCATAACCATGAGGTCCTTGAGGGCGATTAGCTTGTAAAAAGATAATGGAAAACTCGACGTACAGGCCATTTGTGTATTCGCTGTGGTGGTTTATGTAAAGACAAACTTGGGGTGGTTAAGTAAGAACTTCAAATACCGCCGACAACTTCAGATTGGCTGGAAAGTCGACTACCAATGACAATCCGAAAGTCTGCTGCATAGCCCAAGCTACAGTACTAGTAAAACACTTGAAACTTGTAATAAAATGATGTACATTATGGACTGCGATTCCTGGAGTAAATCCTATGGATTTAAGTTCCCATCATCTTTTCAACTTGAAGGCTTCTCACGCCGCGACGTCAGGCCTGATTATTCTGCATCATGCGCCTGAGCTCAGTCTCCGGAACCCTAGTTTTAAATTCAATAGCGCATGATTGGAGGTTTCCCCTCATGAACCCCATATCATCTAGTGGCTTTGTGGGATCCAGAGTAAGCTGGAAAGCCCAAAGAATAAGGAGCGAGGTTATGAATACCGATCTATAGCAGTCGAAATAAAGTTGGAAAGTCATGCACGTCAAAGAGAAAATTTACCTGGTCGCAACGTGTTGACCGGGGCATATGCTTTAAACAATGCTCAGTCAAAAATTGAGTGTCCAGAAGAACAGTTATTTACCGGCGACCAAACCCGAAGACAAAGAATTTAAGATCGTCCCTAAGGCAACCTTGGTCATTAATCCAGCGCTGAGGCTTGAACGCATGAGGTTCCGGAAAGATGTCTGGGTCTCGAGAGATGGACCTGACTCATTATCCGTCAGCCTCATGTTAATTTTTAAACATCTTGAAGGACCAACCAATGATGACCAACTACCGTAGTCCCAGCTGGAATACAATAGTTTTTCTGATGGGCCAGATGATCATTCTCACAATCAATAAGTCAAAAGTACTTGCCCAAATCACCTCCTTGGTCGTTCGGTGAGCCAATCCTGTCGGGCAAACGCTGTAAATTCCAAGTTTGAAACCGACAATGATGATACCCACCACTGGGAACCAGCGGTCTCCATCTCAAAGCCTCAGAGATGAAGGCATGCAGATGAGGGAGAGACTGTTCATCAGCGAAGGTTGGTTCTGTAGTGGAGACGTCCTTGAATTGATACGCCTGCAATAGGAATAGAGCTACCTCGGTGCCTTCCTACGACCGCATCAAGCTCAGTCTGAACTTTAGCTTGCTCCTCGGGGAAACATGCGGCTGCCATCAGCACCGTACATATCGCTATAGTAGTCTGACGCCTAGTTTCAATTATACAGAATCGGAAATAAGACATAAGACACCTTACCGTATCAAATCCTGCTGCAAAGAAACTTCCAGCAAGAAAAGCCATCTCCGTCTCTGTCAAACCATGGAGTTGGGCGTTTTGTAACATATACTTCACGAACGAAGGGCCGACGTCCACATTGTTCTGCTGCAGAAGGATTTATACATCGCATGAAGATTGGCGAGGCTGTGCGCACAATTTGCTGTTTCACGCGGTTCAGCTGATCGGTGTTAAGCTGCTTGCTCTCCTCAAAGCCCCGTTTCAACTCTTGGGCATACCAAGGAAGATATTTGAGCCACGGGATAAAGTCAACCAAATAAGCACCAGGGCGCAGGGTTTTACGAAGTATTTGAAAGTGCTCGCGGACATGTCTGGCTTCAGGATCAGTAGCAGATGTAGGCGTAGTCTTCCCATATGCAACTTTCGTAATTGTTGTTGCAGCATAGCTTCAAAATACTCATAAATAACACACTATGATACGACAGGACAGCGCTTACGTTGCCGCATGGTTCTGGAAGTTGGCTGGATCTTCAAGAATGTCGAGGACCATGTTCTTTGCGTGTGAAATCTGCAGTGGTTCATACTCCTCAGCTGATTTAGGTTGGAGATGCGTATGAAGTGCTCTACATCACATCGAAAAGTAAGTTTTGGGCTATTTGTGTAGTATCGCGCGTAAGAAACGAACCTACGCATCCGACGCCACATGCTCCCAGCGGGCGTAAAGATGATGGAGAGTCCACCACAAAGGATTTCTCCAGCAGCAACAAGGCGCGGACGATCCGCTAGCGACCCGCCCTGCTTCTCCATGATATCTACAACGGCCTGAAATATGCTGAGCTTGGACATGATAACCCGGTTTGAAAGGACTCACGTTGTAACGGCCGATAATAATGATTTTCTCAGTTCCTGATCGAATGGTGACTAGAGGACCATGCTCGTCAATCCATCCCGCTACAGTGAGAAATGTTCTGAACAGCGATTACACGCGATAAACATCAAAAGCAATGAGTGAAATGTGAAAGCTTACTTGCGAGGTGGTATGAAGTGCCCTCGAAGTCTCCAAGTGGGAGGGGAGGGTGGAAGAGGTAGGCCGCTCTCTGAATTTGGGAGGTAAGCCCGAGCAATCACTGCTACTACTACCCCAAGACAAGCAGCAGTACCGAGGACCAGCTGTGTGTTGTCAGAAACGCGCAAGTCAGGCAACTGTAGCATGATTGATACGCGAGGACTAGAGGGAACTGATGGCAATACAAGTTCTGAATGGCTTGTGAATACCGTGTTCCAATCCTACAATTGCATTGATACCTGGCGTCTTCGAAATATTAGATTCAGCAGGTGACCGCCGATGAGAACGGAAGAGTGTCTCTCACGTCAACGCGTTACACCTGGGTTGATAAGGCAATGTCAGCATCTGCGGTGATAATACCGGACGATAACGCGGCAAATACGTTTGTATAACCTGCACTAATTGATGCTATACTTGGGTGGTGAGGCCTGGCTAGGCCGAGATATGTCTTAGGGTGCCGGTTGACCTAGGAGGACAGGTATTTAGTAAGAGGAATTACATATGGTCGATGAGCTCGAAACACGATTTCGTTAACGCGCAGTAACAGACCCGATTGGACGCCTTGTAAGTATTGATACCGTGTATCGTAAGCCGCATACTCGGCAGCGACATGCACGTGCCATCAATGCCAATGGACTATATCAGCATTGCCGCAGTACGTCGATGTCCTTCGGATTGTGGATGTGAGTGCTTTAGATTACAGAAATCGATTTGCCCAATAGTAACGTTCGGACGTAGCTTTCCGCAAGGCTGCAAGACGAGGCGGAAAAGCAAGTCTGGGAGATCTTGACATCAAAAGGCTGCAACGCCTCTTCATCTAAATCAGAAGGATAAAATCTGTGCCCTCACCCCTAGCAACATCCTCAAACTAAAATGTCGACGTCCCCGAAAAGTACCGTTCTTCTCTTAGGCAGCACAGGCAAAATCGCCTCACGCATCGCACCCTTCCTCTCGGCCGCTGGTTACACCACGCTTCTAGCTTCCCGCTCTGGAATCTCCCAGTCATCGTTGAACAATTGCCATGGCGTCAAATTCGACTGGTTCGACTCCTCAACCTGGTCTCCCCTCTTCACCTCCCACCTCATCTCCACCCTCTTCATGATTGCGCCGCCAATCCTCGACTGCGTCCCTCTAATGAAGTCCTTCATCGATCTTGCCCTCCAGCACCACGTCAAACGTCTCGTCCTCCTCAGTGCTTCTCTCATGGACGTAGGCGATGGACCTAACTTCAGCGAAGTGTCGGGGTATATCGCGGGATTGGGAGTGGAATGGGCGGTATTGAGACCGACATGGTTCATGGAGAACTTTTCGGAACAACAGTATTTGCCCAGTATCAGAGATGAGGATAGGATTTTAACGGCGACTGGGGAGGGGCGAGTGCCATTTATTAGCGCAGAGGATATTGCGGATGTTGCGTATAGGGCGTTGGTGGATGAGAGGAGTCATGATACAGATCATTTGATTCTTGGGCCGGAGTTGTTTTCTTATGATGAGGTGAGTTCTCTTCCTCCTTCGTTGATTCGGGTTTAACTTACCAAACGCAGATTGCAGAAATTTTCACGAAGGCACTGGGGAGGACTATCACACACGTAAAGATCACAGAAGATCAATTAGCTGCGGGCATGGAACAATGGGGTATTCTGCCCGACTACGCGAGGATGTTGGCAGGCTTGGACACAGCGATCAAAGATGGGAAGGAGAACAGGCTGAATGATGTAGTGTTGAAAGTTACTGGGCACCCTCCGAAGAAGTTTGAGGTTTATTTGGGAGAGTGCACCGCGAGAGGTGTTTGGGATAAGAAGTCGTGATGGCGTGTAAGTGTGCGAGACCTCGTAGATGCCTAGGCGTCAAGGGTTCTCATACGACATGAGGATAATTCTACATCATGCGCCTCAGCTCGGTCCGTATCTTAAATTCAATAGTGCACTGGCACACTTTGTATTTGCCCATCGCCCCGCTCATGAACGACATGTCATCCAGCAGCTGCGTAGGATCCAGAGTCGGATGGAAAGCCAGGAGAATAAGGAGCGAGTTTGACCGAGGCATACGCTGGAATCACCGTCAATCAAAGAAAGAACATGCAGAAGAACAGTTGCCTACCGCCGACCAAACCAAAAGACAGGATTTGAGATCGTCCCTAATGCAACCTTGGTCGTTAATCCAATGCTGAGGCTTGATCGAGGGACGCTCGGGAATACGTCCGGGTCCCAAGAGATGGACCTGACACAGTAGCATCCTGTCCTTTGTACTTCTCTTGAAGGACGACACTAACCAGTGATTGCTGGATACCGTGGTCCCAGCTGGAATACAGTAGTTTCCCTAATACCAGGTTCTCATTTGCGTCTTAAGTAGTTGAAAAGTACTTACCCAAATAACCTCCTTGGTCGTTCAGTAACCCAACTCTGGTACAAAACCGACAAAGAGGGTACCCACCACCGCGAATCAGCAGTCTCCATCTCAAACCATCAGAGATGAAGGCGTGAAGACGAAGGAGGGACTGCTCGTCAGCGAAGGTCGGTACTGTAGTGGAGACATCCTTTCAAATTGAGAAACTTCCAATATGAACCAAAACTACGTCGGTTCCTTCCTACGACTGCATCCATCTCGGCCTGGACTTTAGCCTGCTCCTCGGGGAAAACATGCGGCTGCCATGAGCATCGTGCATATCGCTACAGTCATCTGACACCTGGTTTCAATTACACATCGTCGGAAAAAGATATAGAACACCTCACCGTATCGGATCCAGCTGTAACATAGGTACCGGCAAGAAAAGCCATCTCCGTCTCTGTCAAGCCGTGGAGTTGGACATTGTCTAGCACATATTTTGGGAATGAAGGGCCGACGTCCATATTGCTCTGCTGTGGAACGATTCAGACGTCATGTGAAGATTAGCAGAGTAATGCGTACTATTTGCTGTTTCACACGGCTACTAATCGGTGTAGGGCTGGTTGTTCCTATTAAAATCCCGTTTCAATTCCTGGCCATACCAAGGTAGGTATTGGAGCCATGGGAAGGTGTCCACCAGGTAAGCGCTAGGGTGACGCAGGACTATACGAAGTATTCGTAGGTGTTCGTGAACTTGAATGACTTCCAGATCAGTGGCAGACGTGGGCGTAGCCTTACAATACACACGCCAACACGCCAAAGAAGATTTGGTTTTACGTAATGGTTTGTTTCTAAAGTTTTGACAAATAACGCCGAAGTTCAACGTTGTCAACTAGACAAGTTGTACGAGCGTGGATGAACTCCTGGCAGGACAAATAATTTGAGATCAATCTTGAGGCAACCCATGGTCGTTATTCCAGTGCAACGCATAAGGTTCCAGGAAGAGACGTCTGGGTCTCGAGAGATAGTAGACCTGACGAAGTATCTGTGAGTACCACCGCCCTGTACAGTGTCTTAAAGCACAATGCTTACCTGCGATATATAGTTTCTCTGATGTGCGAGATGATGGTGCTCATAAGTACTTGCCCAAATCACCTCCTTGATCGTTTACATAATTCGGTCAACCAATCCTGTATGGTTAACGTAAGGCCACAGCCTCATGTACTGCAATCAGACGAGCGTCCCCTTGCCCTACCTGCTTTCCACACCATCCAACAAACTTGCTAAATCCGCGATTGAAACTTGAGTGAAATCTTCATCCACTCAGCTCTTACCTCTAACAATCTGAAAAACCATCACTCCGATCCGAGTACAGCTTACTTGGTTACGTTTTGTGATCAACCTTTGACCAATGAGTTCCTCGGAACTACGTCAGTATCTTCATCAAGTCTTATCCCTTTCCTCGTCCTGACCTTCTTCGTCATTAGACAATGAACAATGGAAGAAGCTGTCGGATGTCGCCGTACTTGGCGCTGTATACGACTCCCGGGAACGCCTGCCCCATCCGAAATGTCTGAAAGATACCCGAGTGAACCTTCTCAAGCACATCTACGGTTTTTCAGACAACCCAGAGAAGAACCAACTCATTTGGCTCCATGGCACGGCAGGCGTAGGAAAGTCCGCTGTCGCCTTCACCGTAGCCGAAAGGATGAGAGATCTGAAAGCGTCAGAGGAGACGACTGTTGAGAAACGGCTGGCGGGAACGTTCTTTTTCTCGCGCACAACCACGAACCGTTCCACGACTGCGTACGTCTTTGCGACGCTCGCCTATCAGCTTGCCAGGAATTTCCCCTCCGTTCGGAGTGACGTATGCAAAGCAATCATTGAAAATCCCGCTGTTCTAGGTGCCAACAGTTCTCTTCGTGACCAAATGGAGTCGTTGTTTCTCCGACCTCTCCGGAAGCTTCACCTCAGACTACTCAGGTGTCCGCCTTTGTCGTTTGTCATCGACGCCCTTGATGAATGCACCTCTGAAGCGGAGCTTGCTGAACTCATCTCGTTGCTTGGCAAAGCTCTTCGTGAACCTGATCTGCCTGCGCTCCACATCCTGCTCACTAGTCGCTCGGAAGCGCATGTTCGTGCAGCCATGGAGGAAGAAGAGGTGCGCCCGCTGGTGTGCGAGATACCAGTGAAAACTTCCGGGGACAGCGTCGCTGCCATCATCTCCTTAGATGGCGCAGATGTTGACAATGACATCTGTATTTTCCTGGAGCATTCCTTCACAATACTGCGTCGTCGTCGTCCCGATTTCCCGCTGCCAACAAGGGATCAACTTGTGCAACTAGCGACCCGAGCAGGCAGACGTTTCATCGTGGCGTCTACGATGGTGAAGTTTATCGACGACGGATACAATGATCCCCGCGCTCGGCTTCAGATCATGCTTGACCTGACGAGCCAATTACTACCAGGAACGGAGGTATACAAATTATATGACAGCATCCTCTCTACATGCGCTAACCCTAATCGGGCATTCATACACTTGTCCGTCGTTGCCGCCCTTGCAGACCCTCTCCCTGCATCCCAAATATCAAAACTTCTTGGCCCTGGTCAGGGCCAAGATGTCGAGGCAACGCTGGTGCAGCTACGGTCTGTCATGGATGTCCCTACCGACAGCAGCCTCCCCGTGAACATCTATCACTCGTCCGTTCGTGATTATGTCAGCGACCCCTCGAACTGCGGCCTTCCTAACGTTCAATATATCCCGCCTCACTCCCTACTCGCTTATTCCTCGTTATTCTTGATGATCCACGATATCCCAGCAAGCACGGCGCTCCTGGATGGGCTCGTAGAATTGAAGAAGCATAGTGAAGCCATACCATCTAGGAAGCCTCAGGATTTCATGGAGTCATTGGGGTTCGTCGTTCAGCCGCTGGAGCCGCTGCAAGTTCTTTCAAGTCTGCTATGGCTTCGGGGAGATCGCGCTCGAGTGTTACGATGCTGGTTAGAGACCCCGGACGGGCATGCCTGGCTGGAGACCCGGGAAGGGCATGCCTGGCTGATGACACAGGTCGAGGGTGACTATGGCCCGGACGAGAACGGGGAGCGCTGGCTGCGGACAGAGGGTGGGCATGGCTGGCTGGAGACCGAGAATGGGAAAAACTTCCTCCGGAGGAGGCAATGGAATGCGGAATCGTTCCAGTCGCATGGGGATGTTTTCCTTCGGACCGGGGGCGGGAAACACTGGTTGCAGACCGAGGCTGGGCAAAGCTGGCTGCGGACTGAGGATGGGGAAGAGTGGATTGAAGAGGACCCCCCTGGAGACCGAAGTTGGATGGATACCGACGACGGACAAAACTGGTTGCGGACCGAGGGGCAGGCGTGGCTGGAGTGCGAGCTCGAGTGTGTTGGCGACTGGCGTGACACTATCATGTTAACGACTCAGGCCGAGCGAGACTGGCTACAGACCAAGGCCGGGAAAAGCTGGCTGCAAACTACAGATGCGACATACTGGCTGCTGACCTCATGGGACGGAGGGGACTGGTTGCAGACACAAAGCGGGGGAGACTGGCTGGAGACACAGAGCGGGGGAGACTGGATGCTTGAGATGCGTGAAGGAGAGTGGAGGCCGATCGAGGATGATGACGAGGAGGATGATAGCGAGGAGGATGATAGCGAGGAGGAAGTCTGGCTGCAGACCCCAGGTGGGCGGGCCTGGCTCCGGACCCAGAGCATACAAGACTGGCTCCAGACAAGTCGCGGGCGATGCTGGCTGGTGGAACAGAAGGACACATTAGACTTCCTGCTGCCCGAAGGTGGAACAGCCTCGCTAGAGATTGAGGGCGGGTCAGAATGGCTGGATAGCCAAGTTGGGCAAAACTGGCTGGAGACCGAGAGTGGGCGAGACTGGCTGCGGATCGAGGGTGGGGAAGACTGGTTGCAGAGCAGGGGCGGGAAGGCCTGGTTGCAGAGCAGGGGCGGGAAAGCCTGGTTGCTGACAGGGGGCGGGCAAGACTGGGTGCGGATGGCAGGGAGTGAGTGGATATGCTCCCAGATGGAAACCGAGGCCATGCGAGATTGCCTACAGACCCGGGATGGGACAGGCTGGCCTCAGATGCAAGCCGGGCAAGACTGGCTGAAGACATGGGCAGGGAAAGACTGGCTGCAGACAAGGGCAGGGAAAGACTGGATGGGGACGGGGGCTGGGGGGGACTGGCTGAAGGTGCAGGCCGGGCAAGACTGGCTGGAGACATGGGCCGGGATAGACTGGCTGAAGACGAGGGCAGGGAATGGCTGGCTGCAGACGCAAGCAGGACAAGACTGGCTGAAGATGCGGGGAGGGAAATACTGGCTGATGACGCAGGTCGGGAGAGACTGGCTGCAGACGAGGACAGGGAACGGCTGGCTGCTAACGCAAGCAGGTCAAGACTGGCTGAAGACGCCGGACGGGCCAGGATGGCTGAAATCATCAACCGGGAAAAATTGGCTGCAGAAGCGGCCCGGGCAAAACTGGCTGCAGACCCAGACCGTGCAAGTCCAGCTGGACATCACTACCGACTGGTTGACGACCCAGGATGGGCGAGACTGGCTGCAGACCCAGGCCGGGAACAACTGGCTGCAGGACTTTCCTGGGAGACGTTGGGTGAAGTCTGAGGTCGGGAAAGTCTGGCTGGGACAACAAGGTGGCCAAGACTGGTTGCAGACCCAGACCGTGCAAGACCGGCTGGGCATCACTACCGACTGGTTGACGACCCAGGATGGGCGAGACTGGCTGCAGACCCAGGCCGGGAAAAACTGGCTGCAGCACTATTTCGGGGGGAAATGGTTGGCGTCTGAGGCCGGGAATGTCTGGCTGGGACAACAAGGTGGCCAAGACTGGTTGCAGACACAAGGCGGAAGAGACTGGCTGCAGACCCAGCTTGGGCGAGACTGGTTGTGGACGCAGCGTGGCAAAGAATGGTTGCAGAGAAAGAGCATAAGAGATTGGCCGCAGACACATGGCGAAGTATCGCCATTCATGGGTGTCTGGATGACAATCGTCGAATTCTGGGGTGCATTGCAAGCAGTCAACCAGTACCCGTTTGCCCCAGAATTGCCTTGCCTCCCAGCTTTCCAGGTGATCCAGCATTTAAAGAGTTTGCCGGATTTCTTGACGTTTCCGGTGTTTCTGGCGTTAAGGCACCATGATAATTCCACGCTTGCTTCACCACAAGATCATCTTCCGGACGTGGAGATCATCCATGCTATGAAGGCTTTCGTCAACGTCGCCAACAATTCACGAGAACGGAGTCAATCGGCTTCCGATGCTCTCAAATACGCATGTCAAAATTGGGCCATCCATCTTGCGCGAGCTCCACGTCCATGGGACCCCATACTCGGTCATACATTTCATTACTTCTGGTATTACAATCTCCTCTATTGGCTCGAAATGCAGTGGTGTTCGAAGGGCCTGCAGGCTTGCCTTGCTGTCTTATATGAAGGCGAGAAACTTGCAGAGGTATGTGTATTTTGTTATTCCTCCACTAGTCGGAACCTGACTCGCATTTTCAGGAATACTTTGCTCATATTTTATAGGATATCCGCCGTCTTGTTCGCACATGGTCCTTGAAACATAGTGAGTGTTGACAGTAGTAATGATATTGTCCTTCCAGTTCCCGGACGAGCGAAGGAAGGCCGCCGTAGATGGAGTCTTTGTTGTAGTGGAGACGTGTCGATTCTGCCGCATGCTAGTGCTATAAGCAAATGTATTAGATTGAAAGTAAATGGGCATTTGTACTCGATGTGTCTGCAGTAAAAAGGGGCTGTACGATACGAGGAAAACGTCAGGATCAGGCTGGTTACTGGTGTGAAAAGTCACGATGTCCGCTTGGTACATTGACGGTGCAAGACGTGAATGAACCTTGCTGACAATGCCGGACGGTCATTGCTGTAGTAGATGCAGATGTTGCAGATGCCAAAGAAATTACTGGGGATGCGACGGTGACCTTCTAATGTGATTGCTGTTGGCTTCAAGTGTGGATGGGTTGGGAGCAGTCCATTTCTTACGCGGCGGAACGACGCAGTATCTCTTAACACTTAGTATATTGTCATGGCACGCATGTATTTAAAGTACATGAGTACCGACTATGTAGTAGCAGTATACCTGCGTGGTCGAGGCGTCCACGACACGGAGCCTGTAACGACAGACGAGCGCCTGTTGAATGCGAGAAGTCTATAAAACACGAAAGTTGCGATGGGGGGAGGAGAACACTGAGTCAAAGAAATGTTCGCCGATACGCCGAGGAAGTAGATCGAGCGACGTCTCAAGGAGAGGAACGGAGTCAGCGTACTACATAGGCTAGAAAAAGTGGCGACTGGATGACTAGCAGATCGATTGCATACCAACATATGAGATCATGCAAACCTGGAAAGACTATTGAATATTGCGTACAGTGATGTTTGCCCACCAAAGTTGGACATGTGACCGTCGGCTCCTTTGCACTTCCTCCCCGTACCTTGTTTATGATGGCGCATCTGGAGAGAGCGCGTGCAGAAGGCATATGAAGGTTGAGCGCACAGCCTGTTTAACGAACGACTCCTCAGGACCATCCCGTCCAAGTACTACGTTATCAATGGCCACGATCACCACAAATGATTAATGATCTCTCCCATACACCCATAGACACCAGCAAATCAGACACAGCGCGCACGAACCACCCTCCATTTTCACCTCCACCTTCGCAAATGACACTGTTCCCAGTCCCTCCCTCGTTCGCGTCTTTTGTGGGTGGTCTCGTTGGTCCGGTGCTGCCCTCCGCGACTCCAGTTCAGCTTCGACTTTGAATAGCACTCCACCCGCGAGCGACTATGATCGTGCTTGGCGTGGTGTTTGCAGTCCTGTGATACGCGAGTGGAATCGGAAAAGATGCGCAAGGGAGGAGATCTTATGACAGGTAAGTGCTATGTCTCCCATTTTACCATTTCATGCTCTCTATGGGGGATCGGAGCAGATGGGCGAGTTTTTGATAGATTTGTGCATTGGCTGTTCAACATTGTTTCTGTCTCTTGGATCTGCTTCTATGTTTGGTACTTACTAGTAGCCGTTGTGATCAGTCCTTTTGTCTTTCATGTGCGCGCGTTTGGATCGGTTTTTTAACTTTTGTTTCGATGTTTTATCTTTGCTTCTCAGGCGGTTATATTCTGTTTTCTCGTTCGCGTTGCACGTGTCAACCCCACAACTCCCCTTCCCAAATTTTTTCACTTTTGTTCTCACTCGACGCATAAATAAAACACCAACTCACACCTCTCCTCGCAGATCTGCAAACTCGCCAATGTCGCCCGTACTTGGGTCTGGGATCGACGTCAACCTCCGTCTCGCCCCTGGCAGGTATAGCTTGTATGAGAGCGAGGTGCACGCTGCCTGGGATGTGGGATGTTTGTGTGAGTCGCTTTTTGTTCTTCCAAGTTCTTTCTTTCTTTTCTTGCGAGGACTTTGGTGTTTGATTTTGCTGGTTGTTTTATACCGCTATATTCATGAGTGTTACATACTCTGAAAACACGAGCTCGCATCTTCCAATTCCATTCCTTACTTCGTCTCTCCAGATATTCATCTACCCTCTCTTGACGTACTCCGCTCATACCCTTGCACGCAGTCAGCTTTGACAGGTAATTTGTCCAGGGCTTGCTCGTTGCATTCAACCCATCATATTACTTGCTACAACATTCTTGATTGTCCTCCCCCCATGACATGCACGCAATCAGACTGGTGTAGAATGGTTCGGCTTCTCTGCGCGCATCGTTTTCACTGGTAGCAGTTTGTATTGTTTGTACTGTGAAATACACCGCGAGCTCGATTATCAGTGGTTGAAACCATGGACCACCGTAGCTTCATAGGAACTCCTAATAGGGAGTTTTGCCCATACTCCAGTTCATGGCCCCGTAACACCTCGCCAGTTTATGATATGCAGTATAGAACAGGCGTTTGGGAATCAGCTTTGACAACGGACACCCATTTGGCTTCATAAACGGGACGCACTGTCTTGGATGAGGAACGATGAGAGATGGCACGGCTGTTCGATAACATCGACACCTGCTAACCAAGCGACGTCTCCTTCAATTGACTGCCATTTCTGAAGATGAAGAAGACGAACGTCGGCACTGGCCACAAGCTTATAAGATATTGCATACACTCAGCCACGAGTTGATGGAACGTTGATCGTTGTTGCACTGCGGTGTTGTTTGGCAGGGCTCGGAACCAATGTGTGGATTGCGTAAGCTGAGCTCACCTAGAACCAAATTTCGCCACGACTGTATACACGGTCAACAACTTATCTAGACGGAGACTCGCAGTATCTGGGTACCCGGCCGAATATGCAAGTATCAGGTTCGATTTCTCAAAATATTGCTAACTTGCGTGAACTGCAGGGCCTCTGTCACCGTGCAGTCTAATGAGATTGCTAAAGCCAGCTTGCATGTCTTCCTTCCGTGGTACACGCACTTGTACACCATACCGTTCCTCTCCCTCTATCCCCTTCTTGCGTACGCGTATTACATCAAGTACGATGACTGGTTGAAAAGCGAAGAGTGGACTTTCCTGGCTTGTGTATCTTTAGGCGCAGGTCATGCTCTAAGTTTCCTGGTCACTCGATGGAGTGCTGGTGCGAAAGCATGGATAACAACACGAAAGGTGCGCTTTTATGTTTTTAGATGTCATGATATTATCCTCATATATTATAAGGCGCGGTCTATCGAGGATGCGGACTGCATACGCTTGGTTCCTCACGTCCATCGCGGTCAAGGAGAGATCGTTCCGCTGCTCAAGGGAGTTCCATCAGAGCCAATGTCCTACACATTCAACTACCAGCGAGATACTTACGTTGTCGCCGGCAAGAGTCCTGTCGTGTTCACTCGTCTCCCGTACCCATCCACCCAGCGTCCGTCATTATCTACCTTTATGCACCCCACTGGCCTTAATCTGGATGCAATTCCACCCTTGAAGTCGCTATATGGCAAAAACGAATTCAACATTCCGATCCCCTCTTTCTCCGAACTTTTCGCTGAACATGCGACGGCTCCCTTCTTCGTTTTCCAAATATTTTGTGTCGCACTCTGGTGCCTGGATGAGTATTGGTACTACAGCTTGTTCACGCTGTTCATGCTCGTTATGTTCGAGTGCACCGTTGTTTGGCAGGCGCGTCTTTTCTTCCTATCAACAACTCCGAAGCTAACCTCACATTTGTAGCGTTTGAAAACTCTGACAGAATTCCGTACGATGGCTGTCGCTCCGTATGCTATCCAATGTTACCGGAATTCAAAGTGGATTACCGTTCAGTCTGATGAGCTTCTCCCCGGAGACCTGGTTTCTGTTGGTTAGTGTGATTTGTCTATTGGCGACATTACTTGACTGACGTATCATCACAGCACGACAGCAGTTTGAAACGGTAGTTCCTGCCGACGTTCTTCTTGTGCAAGGTACATGCATCGTCAACGAAGCCATGCTGTCGGGAGAATCCACGCCGCTACTCAAGGAATCCATCCAGCTTCTCGACAGCAGGGACAAGCTCGATGTCGATGGCGCGCACAAGAACGCGGTCCTGTTCAGTGGAACCAAGGTGCTCCAAGCAAGCCCGACGGGTACGTTCAACACTTGCGGTTTATTCCTTCGTTAATGTTGTCATTCGGCTTTTAGGTCAAGGACAGGTTACTGCAGCGACTCCGGACGGTGGATGTCTCGGACTCGTTTTGAGAACAGGGTTCGGCACAGCCCAGGGGCAACTTGTGAGGACGATGATATTCTCAACGGAACGCGTTTCCGCGAATAATCTTGAATCGTTCCTATTCATCGGATTCTTGCTCATCTTCGCGATCGCTGCGAGTTGGTATGTTTGGGTGAAGGGTACATGTCATCTCTTGCGTACGGGGCGACTACTCACAAGCATACTTTAGGGATCGAGCGAGATCTGAAAAAGTCCAAGCTCTTACTTGACTGCGTACTTATCATTACGAGCGTCGTCCCCCCGGAATTGCCTATGGAACTTTCTTTGGCCGTAAATGCGTCCTTGGTTGCGTTATCAAAATTCGGTCAGTCGTGATTTATTTTCCGTGATATGCTGTCTCAATCATTTCAGCTATATTTTGTACCGAGCCCTTTCGTATCCCGTCCGCTGGCCGCGTTGACATTTGTTGCTTCGATAAAACGGGAACCATTACCGCGGAGAATCTCGTCCTAGAGGGCGTTGCTGGCATTGAGTTAGTATATTTCTTGTTTTATGTCATGTCCCCACTAATATATAAATAATTGTAGTGGGTTGGACAAACTGAAGCTGGTGGACGTCAAGGACACCGCCAAGTATACCACTCTTTGCTTGGCTGCGGCACATGCGCTCGTTCGTCTCGATGATGGCACGGTTGTCGGAGACCCAATGGAGAAGACAACGTTGGAAGCCCTTGACTGGCAGCTTACAAACGGTGACCAAGTAGCGCCATCGTCCGCTAAGTCACCAAATGCATCGAGGGTTTTCATTCGGCGCCGTTTCCAGTTTTCGTCGGCTCTCAAGCGCATGTCCACTGTGTCGAGCTTGCCCAGCGGCAAAGTGCTCGTCGCCGTTAAAGGTGCACCGGAAACAATTAAAGGCATGCTCGCGGAAGTCCCCGAATGGTACGATGTGACATACAAGTGGTATACTAGGCGTGGCAGTCGTGTTTTGGCTCTTGGAACAAAGGAGATGGACACCATGTCGATCGACAAGGTTGGTGACAGTTGATAACTGCATGCGCATTATTAAAAGATGTCGTAGATTAACAAACTATCCCGCGAGGATGTTGAGAACCGCCTTGCGTTTGCAGGATTTTTAGTTTTCCATTGCCCTCTCAAGCCAGATGCTGTTGAAACACTCAAGATGCTTGCCGACTCGTCGCACAGGGTAAGTCATTCCGCTCACTAAGAGACTTTGCTCATCGCACAATAGTGCATTATGATTACCGGTGACAACCCATTGACGGCTGTTCATGTCGCGCGGGATGTCGAGATCGTCGATCGCGACGCGCTGATTCTGGACTTGCGCGAGAATCCCGCACATGAAGCAGGTGAGTTTATTACCATTGCAGCCAGTACGCGTGCAGTAACATTTGTCATAGATTTGGTCTGGCGCACTGTGGATGAAACCAAGATCATCCCGGTTGATCCGTCTCAACCTCTGGACCAATGCCTCTTTGACGAGTACGATATCTGTGTTACCGGTGCTGCTATGAAACAGTTCGAATCTCGTCCTTCGTGGAACGACTTGGTGCAAAATACCTGGGTTTATGCTCGTGTTTCGCCTACGCAGAAGGAGTTCATCCTTACCAGTCTAAAGATGCTTGGCTACACTACGCTCATGGCTGGAGACGGCACCAATGACGTCGGTGCACTCAAGCAGGCTCATATCGGCGTCGCTCTTCTGGACGGCACACCCGAGGACCTCCAGAAAATAGCTGAACATCAGAAGGTCGAGCGGATCAAGAAGGTCTATGAAAGCCAGCTGAAGATGTCGGCGAGGTTTGGACAGGTACCACCGCCCGTGCCTCCCGCCATTGCGCATCTCTACCCGGATGTTGTCGAGGCGCAGAAAAAGGCTGCGGAGAATTTACAAGCCGCGCGTAAAAAGAATCCGATGGAGAAGGTGGCGTTGTCGTCCCTGTGAGGGTTCACTCGGCTGACCATATTTTAGTTCGACCTTGCTTCGATCACTGATGCTATGGCCGACATGGAAGGCGATGAGGATGTTCCTCAAATTAAACTTGGAGACGCTTCATGTGCTGCACCATTCACATCGAAGCTGTCCCACGTCGCCGCCAGTGAGTTTGTGTATGGCTTACTGTCGAAAGTTCCTACTGAAACTTGGAACAGTTACCCACATCATCAGGCAAGGTCGTTGTACTTTGGTCGCCACCATTCAGATGTACAAGATTTTGGCGCTGAATTGCCTTATCACCGCGTATAGCTTGTCGGTCCAGTATCTCGACGGTATCAAGTTTGGTGATTATCAGGTAACCGTCAGCGGGATGTTGATGTCCGTCTGTTTCCTTTGTATATCTCGGGCTAAGGTGCGTCCTTGCTTCACCATTTTTTGGCCGTACTGAGTGTTCGACAACAGCCGGTTGAAAAACTTTCCCGGGAGAGGCCGCTAGGCAATATCTTCAACCTCTATGTCTTACTATCCGTGCTGCTCCAGTTCGCCCTACACATTATATCGCTTGTTTACATCACGAACTTGTCACATTTCCATGAGCCGTAAGTCTCGGTCTATTTTATTCTGAAATCTACTGAGTCCTGTACAGAGCTGGTGTAATTGACCTCGAGGCCAAGTTCGAGCCGAGTCTTTTGAACACTGCTATCTACCTTCTGGGCCTCTCTCAACAGGTCTCGACGTTTACTATCAACTTCCAGGTAATTTATTTCACCGAGCATGTCATAGTTGATACATTGACGACATCTCTTACAGGGCCGTCCGTTCCGTGAGGGAATCCGCGAGAACTCGAGCTTGTACTGGGGACTTGTTGGTGCTAGTGCCGTTGCGTTCTCTGGAGCTACGGACTTTATGCCCGAGTTAAACCGATGGCTGCAGATTGTAGAGATGGAGGGACCGGTCCGTCATTTTCCTGACTTTTATCATCAAAGTCTTACTCTCCTTCCTTCTTCCCTCTAGTTTAAAGTGAAGTTAACTAGCGTCATGATTGCGGACTTTGTTGGTTGCTGGGTGATCGAGAAGCTTTGCAAACGCCTCTTTGCAGATCTCGAGCCAAAACCGTTAGTCACTCGAGGTAGGGAACGGAGAGAGGCGAGACGAAGGGAGGAGGCTAGACTGGCAGATGAGGCAGCTGCACAGAAGAAAGCTCAGTAAAGACGCTCCATATATGTAGCTAGATTCCCCGCGCAAAGCTTTCGAGATCATCATAATATTATCTTAGACTTCTCCAAGTTTCATGCAGAACGAAGTGTGTAAACTTGAAACTCCGCCTGAAACACATCCCAATTGGTGCAGATAGACTAAACTTTGGAGTGACGTTGCACTTCGTGTTCAGCTCAACTCACAAGTAACAGTCGCGCCCTTGTAACCTTTCTTTGAACCCGTGCGGAGGCGCTGAGATGCTTAATTTTGAAGATGTCGAAGAGCGGGATGGTATATCTCAGTGATATCTTGTCAATTCATTGATTAGCTTAATATTTGACTTTGATTTCAGGTGTTCGTCTTTCGTGGAATGTATGGCCCTCTTCTCGGATAGAGGCGACGCGGACTGTGGTCCCGATATCAGCGCTTTATACTCCATTGAAGCAGCGAGAGGATCTTCCTCCAGTATTGTACGAACCCGTGACGTGTAAACCCCCTTGTCGTGCTATTCTCAACCCGTATTGGTATGGCTCTTCTCTTCCTTCCTCACATTCTATTAATGATGCGCCGTGCAGTCAAATTGATATCAGAGGCAAACTATGGATTTGTCCGTTCTGCTTGACTCGCAATGCTTTCCCGCCACATTATAAAGACATCTCTAACACCAATCTACCCGCCGAACTACTTCCAAAGTACACGACAATCGAGTATACGCTATCACGTCCTGCTCAGGTCCCACCCGTCTTCCTCTTTGTCGTCGATACGTGTCTAGATGCCGAGGACCTCAAAGCACTCCGTGACGCCCTTGTCGTCAGTCTCAGCTTGATCCCACCATATGCATTAGTTGGTCTCATCACGTTCGGCACAATGGTACGTATATATATCTCTTCATTTCGTATGCAACCCCATCACCTTAAATACTAGACACAAGTTCACGAGTTGGGCTACGCCGAGTGCAGCAAATCATATGTCTTCCGTGGCGGCAAGGAGTATACGCAGAAACAGATTCAGGACATGCTTGGACTCAGCACGACAACTCGTGCCGCACCCCGCGCCGGTCAACCCATGCCCCAACAAGCATTTGGAGCAGCCCGTTTCTTGCTTCCCGTACAGCAATGCGAATTCCAACTCACTGGTATTTTGGAGGCACTCGCCCGTGACCCTTGGCCCGTTGCCAATGACAAACGCGCTTTACGTTGCACTGGTGTGGCCGTCAGTGTAGCCGTTGGACTTCTGGAGGTGCGTATATTAATTGTGGTGAGAAGAGTGTACGAGTGACAGTTTATCTCCCAGACGACTTTCCCTAACACGGGCGCACGCATAATGGTTTTCGCAGGTGGACCTGCAACGGAGGGTCCCGGTATGGTTGTCAGCAACGAGCTCAAGGAACCTATCCGCTCTCATCACGATATCGAACGAGATAGTGTCAAACACTACAAACGCGCTGTAAAGGTTCGTCCTACATTGGCGAAGTAATGTGCGATGGCGTCATAGTTCGTTTTCTTCTAGTTCTATGAAGGTCTCGCGAAGAGAGCATCCAACAATGGGCACGCTGTCGATCTGTTTGCTGGTTGCTTGGATCAAGTGGGCTTGCTTGAGATGAAGTCCTTGCCAAACTCGACAAACGGTGTCATCGTACTATCGGATTCATTTGCTACGTCGATATTCAAGCAAAGCTTCCTGCGCATGTTCAATAAGGACGACCAGGATTTCTTGCAGATGGGTTTCAACGCGACGTTCGACGTACAGGCAAGTCGCCTCACATACTCCTCTACACGGACTTTTGACTTCAATTTATTTAGACAACCAAAGAGCTGAAGGTTTCTGGCCTTATCGGACATGCAATCTCCGCCGGGAAGAAATCTGCGTGTGTTGGCGAGACAGAAATTGGTATTGGTCAGACGTCAGCCTGGCGAATCAATTCCATTACGCCTAGGACATCTGCTGCCATTTACTTCGAAGTGGTCACTCCTGCGGGCCAGGCACTGTCTCCTGGATCAAGGGGTCTCATCCAATTCGTCACTCATTATCAGCACTCGTCTGGGCAGATGCGCTTGCGCGTCACAACGATCGCTCGAAATTTTGCAGAGGCAAACTCTCCGAGCATCGCTTCTTCCTTCGACCAAGAAGCCGCTGCCGTACTTATGGCAAGGATAGCTGTCTTCAAGGCTGAAATAGACGACTCACCAGACGTTCTGCGCTGGCTCGACCGCATGCTCATCCGTCTCTGCCAGAAGTTCGCAGACTACAGAAAGGAGGACCCTGTCAGCTTTAGACTGACGGATAATTTCAGCATTTATCCACAGTTTATGTTCCATCTCCGGAGAAGTCAGTTCTTGCAGGTGTTTAACAACAGTCCCGACGAGACTGCATTCTACAGGTCTGTACCTCCGACATGCGGTTAACTATTAGATGCTAAATGGCCATATGACAGACATATTCTCAACGAGGAAGACGTCAACAATTCATTGATCATGATTCAACCTACTCTAATGTCATATACATTTGATGCCGAGCCCCAGCCTGTCTTGCTCGACAGCGTCTCTATTAAACCCGATGTCATCCTCCTCCTCGACACCTTCTTCCATATTCTTATTTTCCACGGTGAAACGGTCGCCCAATGGAGGAAGGCAGGTTACCAAGATCAGGATGGGTACGAGAACTTCAAAGAGCTGTTGGAGAACCCTGTTACAGATGCTCAGGTGCGACGATTCAGCTTTGTGTTGCTGACTCACTTTGACGCCTGCTCACACAGGACTTGCTCGTCGACCGCTTCCCTATACCACGATACATCGTTTGCGACCAGGGTGGCAGTCAAGCTCGATTTCTGCTATCGAAGCTCAATCCGTCGACGACGCATATGTCGACATCGATGTATGGCACTGCACAAGCTGCGGGCGCTGGCCAGGCGATCTTCACTGACGACGTGAGCTTGCAAGTCTTCATGGAGCATTTGAAACGCCTGGTAAGGGTTTCTCTGTTACTGGTATCCCGTTGTGCGCTTACGAGGGGCTTTTCACCAGGCTGTGGGCGCACAAACAAACTAGATTGCTGTTTGTCGACAGTTAGATGTCGATTTGTGCACTGGACGCTGTTTACTTGTTCGCGTTCGAGTTAACCTTTCGATTGTAGTAATGTTGGTAGTCTATTCTAAAATGTCCATTGTTTCTGATTTCGAACTTTCTTTGGTAATTTCCTGGTGCTAAGGTGAGGCCCTGAGGGGTGTTTTATGTAAAATTCCCGTTACCCTTCTTTGCCCAATCCAATGAGCCTTGCAAGTCAGAACAACTCCGCCTGCAACAACGATCAACTCGAGATCGACTTTACCGGAAGTCCAATGTCGAGTGGACATAGTACCTTGGTAGGCAATCATCACCGTACGCAATACCTAATAGTCTTGTCAGGTGTCGGCATTCGTCTTGTATGATGTTATATCTAGATGTGCAATCAACCTGCTACTGGTCACCCGGTCACCCTTCTTTCTAACCCATCGAAGTACGCTGCACACCGCTGGTGTTCCTCTCCTTAAAATACCACTCCAGCCTCCCTGCTTGTTCAGGCGTATCGGCAGACGTTTCTTCGACTCAGTGTTCTCCTCGGGTCCCCTCATAGTTAACGTTCGTAGTTCATAGAGTTCTCGCATTCAACTTGAATACGCCCCCATCTATCGTTACTACAGGGTCCATGTTGTGGACGCCTCGACCGCGCAGCTACTGCTACTACACAGTTTTGTGCCAATGTACTCCATGAACGCATGTGTGGTATAACAATATTCTAAGTTGTACGAGATACTATGTTCGCTCCGCCACGCAAGAAAATGAACTGCTCCCAACCCATCCACATTTGAAGGTCACCGTCGCATCCCCAGTAATTCATGTGGCATCTGGGACATCTGCATCTGCTACAGTAGTGACTGTCCGGCGTCGTCAGCATGCATGGTTCATTCACGTCTTGCACTATCAATATGCCAAGCGGGCATCACAGCTTTTCACACCAGTAACCGGCCTGATCTTGACGTTTTCGTCCTCATATCGTGCTGCCCCTTTTCACTACAGACACATCGAGTATAATAACATTATAAATGATTATTTACGTTTTCAATCTAGGCCCATAAGTATGCAGTATCAACATGTCTTCACTACTACAAGCTACAAAGACACCTACACCTTCCTTCCTTCGCTCGTCCAGAAACTGGAAGGACAAAGTATCACTACATAAGTGCTGACTGTGAAGCAAGGACCATGTGCGATAACAAGATAGCTAATATCCTATGAATGTTGGATTGACGAGTCTGGGAGAAGTACATTCGAGCCAAAGTTGCGCTTCGTATTCCTGAATGCGCAGGTCAGGTTCCGACTCGTAAAATCATCGAGGAATAATACAATACACGTACCCCTGCAAGTTTCTCGCCTTCACGTAAAACAGCGAGGCACGCCGGCAGACCCTTCGAACACCACTGCATTTCGAGCCAATAGAGAAGCTTGTCATTCCAGAAGGAAAGAAATATGTGACCGAGTGTGGTGTTCCATGGACGTGGAGTTCGTGCGAGATGAATGGCCCAATTGCGGCATGCGTACTTGAGAGCGTTAGAAGCTGATTGACTTCGTTCTCGTGAATTGTTGGCGGCGTTTATGAAGGCCTTCATAGCATGGATAATCTCCATGTCCGGAAAATGATCTTGTGGTGAAGTAAACGTGGAATTATCGTGGTGCCTTAACGCGAGGAACACTGGAAACATCAAGAAATCCGGCAAACTCTTTAAATGCTGAATCACCCGGAAGGCTGGAAGACAAGGCAATTCAGGGGCAATCGGGTGCTGGCCGACTGCTTCGAATGCGCTCCAGAATTCGACGATTGACACCCAGACACCCATGAACGGCCATGCTTCACCATGTGTCTGCAACCATTCTTCGCCACCCTGGGTTCGCAGCCAGTCTCGCCCACCCCGGTCCTGCAGCCAGCCTCTTCCACTTTGTGTCTGCAACCAGTCATGGCCATCCTGTGTTCCCAGCCAGACTTTCCCGGCCTCAGATTCCACCCACTGTCTCGCACCGTAGCTCCGCAGCCAGTCTTTCGCGGCCTGGGTCTGCAGCCAGTCTTGCCCATCTTGGGCATCCAGCCAGCGGCTCCCGCTGGTGGCGCCCTCCAACCAGCTTCGCCCGGCCTGGGTCTGCAGCCAGTCTTGCCCGGCCTGGGTCTGCAACCAGTCTTGCCCGGCTTGGGTACCCAGCCAGGCCTGTGCACGCCAGTCCCCCAACCAGCCTTGCCCGGCCTGAGTCTGCAGCCAGTCTTTCCCGGCCCGGGTCTGCAGCCAGTCTCGTCCATTCTGGGTATTCACCCAGGGTTCGGACCGTGACCTGATTGACAGCCAGTCTTGCCCGGCCTGGGTCTGCAGCCAGTCTCGCCCATCCTGGGTCTTCAACCAGTGATTACTGATTCCGCAGCCGGTCCTGCACGGTCTGGGTCTGCAGCCAGTCTCTTCCGGCCTGGGTTTGCAGCCAGTCTTCCCCTGCCCTTGTCTTCAACCAGTCTTGCCCGGCCAGGGTCTGCAGCCAGTCTAGCCCATCCTGGGTCTGCAAGCAGTCATTACTACTCCGCAGCTGGTCTTGCACGGCACAGGTCCGCAGCCAGTCCTGCCCAGCCTGGGTCTGCAGCCAGTCTTCCCCTGCCCTTGTCTTCAGCCAGTCTTGCCTGGCGTGCATCTGCAGCCAGTATTTCCCGTCACAGGTCTTCAACCAGACATGCCCGGCTTGAGTCTGTAGGAAATCTCGCATGGTACTGGGTCTGCATCTGGTCGTATATCCACCCACTGCCACTTTCCGTCCGCACCCAGTCTTGCCCGCCCTCTGTCTGCACCCAGGCCTTCCCGCCCCTGCTCTGCAGCCAGTCTTCCCCGCCCTCGATCCGCAGCCAATCTCGCCCACTCTTGGTCTGCAACCAGTCTTGCCCGACCCGGCTATCCAGCCATTCTGACCCGCCCTCAGTCGTCAGTGAGGTCTTCCCGCCCTCTGGCAGCAGCCAGTCTAACTCGTGCTGTTCCCGCAGCCAGCACCGCCCGCGACTTGTCTTGAGCCAATCTTGTATGCTCTGGGTCCGGAGCCAGGCTCGCCCGCCCGGGGTCTGCAACCAGGCTCCCTCTTCGCTATAAACCTCATTCTCGCTATCATTCAAGATCAGCCTCCACTCTTCTTCACGCTCCTCAAGCATCCAGTCTCCCTCGCTCTGTGTCTGCAGCCAGGCTCCCCCGCTCTGTGTCTGCAACCAGTCTCCTCCCTCGCGTGTGGTCAGTAGCCAGGATTCTTTTGCCCGTGTGGTCTGCAGCCAGCTTTTCCCGGCCTGGGTCTGCAGCCAGTCTCGCCCGGCCTGAGTCGGTAACCACCTGCCATCGAGCATCCAGATTTCCCCATCATCTGTCTGCAGCCAGCTTTGCCCGGCCCGGGTCTGCAACCAAATTTTCCCGTCCTCGGTATCCATCCAACTTAGCTCTCCAGGAGGGTCCGTCTCAATCCACACTTCCCCATCCTCAGTCTGCAGCCAGCTTTGCCCAGCCTCGGTCTGCAACCAGTGTTTCCCGCTCTCGGTCCGAAGGAAAAAGTTCGCATGCCGCCAAAGCCATTGTTTCCCATTCTCGGTCTCCAGCCAGCCATGCCCACCTTCCGTCCGCAGCCAGCGTTCCCCGTTCTCGTCTGGGCCATAGTCACCGCTGACCTCGGTCTCCAGCCAGGCACCCCCGTCCTTGGTCTCCAGCCAGGTACGTCCATCCTGGGTCTCTAACCAACATCGTAACACTGGAGCGTGATCCCCCCGAAGCCATAGCAGACCTGAAAGAACTTGCAGCGGCTCCGGCGGCTGAACGACGAACGCCAATGACTCCATTAAATTCCTGGGGTCCTTGGATAGCATAGCTTCACTGTGCCTCTTCAATTCTACGAGCCCATCCAAGAGGGCCGCGCTTGCATGGGATATCGTAAATAATCAAGGATAACGATGAATAAGCGAGTAGGGAGTGGGGCGGGATATATTGGAGGTTGAGAAGGCTGCAGTTCGAGGGGTTGGAAATATAATCACGAACGGACGAGTGATAGATGTTCACGGGGAGACTGCTGTCGGTAGGGATATCCACGACGGAGCGTAGCTGCACCAGCGTTGCCTCGACATCTTTGCCCTCACCAGGGCCAAGAAGTTTCGATATTTGTGGACGCCGGAAGAGGGTCTGCAAGGGTAGCAACGACGGACAAATGCATGTATGCCCGATGAGGGTCAGCGCATGTAGAGATGATGCGGTCGTATAATTTATATACCTCCGTTCCTGGGAGCAGTTGGCTCGTCAGATCAAGCATGATCTGAAGCCGCCCGCGGGGATCATTGTGTCCATCGTCGATAAACTTCATCATCGTAGACGCCACGATGAAACGTCTACCTGCTCGTGTCGCTAGTTGCACTAGTTGATCGCTCGTTGGCTGCGGGAAATCGGGATGACTACCTCCCAGCATTGTGAAGGAATGCTGCAGGAAAATACAGATGTCGTTGTCAACATCTGCGCCATCTAAGGAGATGATGGCAGCGACGCTGTCCCCGGAAGTTTTCACTGGTATCTCGCACACCAGTGGATGCACCTCTTCTTCCACCATGGCTTTACGAACATGTGCTTCTGAGCGACTAGTTAGCATAATGTGGAGCTTGGGCAGATCTGGTTCACGAAGAGCTTGACCAAGCAGTGAGATGAGTTCAGCGAGCTCCGCTTCGGAGGTACATTCAATCAAGGGCGTCAATGACAAACGACAACGGCGGACAACTGGCCTGTCTTTGGCGAAGCTTCCGGAGAGGTAGGAGAAATAACGCCTTCATCTGGTCGCGGACGGAGCTGTTGGGCTCTAGAACGGCGGGATTTTCAATGATGGCTTTGCATACGTCACTTCGGATGGAGGGGAAATTCCTGACAAACTGATAGGCCAGCGTCGCAAAGACGTATCCAGTCGTGCGGCGATTCGTGTTCGTACGCGAGAAAAAGAATGTTCCCCCCAGCCGCTTTTCAACAGTCGTCACCTCTGACGCCTTCAGACCTCTCATCCTTTCAGCTACGGTGAAGGCGACAGCAGACTTTCCTACGCCCGCCGTGCCATGGAGCCAGATGAGTTGGCTCTTCTCTGGGTTGTCTGATAGTCCGTAGATGTGGTTGAGAAGGTCCACTCGAGTCCCTTTCAGACATTTCGGATGGGGCTGGCGTTCAGGGGAGTCGTGTACAGCACCGTGTACAGCGACCTGTGACAGCTTCTTCCATTGTTCATGGACTAATGACGCACAAGGTGAGGATGAGAAAAGGGATATGACTTTATGAAGATACTAACGTAGTTCCGAGGAAGTCATTGGCCAAGGTTGATCGCAAAACGTGAGGAAGTTTAAGCCGTAACTTGGATCTCTTGCCAATGGTCGACTAAAAGGTTTTGGGATGACAAGTATATGGCCGTGATAGCGAAACGATGAAGCTGTAGAGTGATGGTGATGGCAAGGCGCAAGGGTCGAATGGATGGAGACCTCAATGAAATCTCAATCGTGGCTTTAGTCTTATGAAAAGATGGTGTAGAAAAGCAGGTAGGGCAAGGGGACACTCGTCTGATTGCACAACATAAGGCTGATGCTGTGGCCTTACGTTAACCATACAGGATTGGCTAAATATGAACGACTGAGGACATGTGCTTTCTGACCTGAATCTACGGTAAGTAAGCATTGTGCTTCATGATCAATATCAAGGTACTGCACAGGGCGGCGGTACTCACAGATACTTCGTCAGGTCCATCTCACGTTCCCTCGATCCAAATCATCTTTTCCCAGAACCTTCATGCGTTCAAGCCTCTAATCACTGAAACTCTTTCTTTATCTTCCAGGAGTTCGGCCACATGCATAGTAGGATTTGATTGTGACGATGGACTGTAGGCATACGACTTAACAATGGCTTAATCATATGTCGATGATAGCCCCATTTTCTAGTTGGTCAAACCTCCCGTGGCCACGTGATGCCTTCTGAATGTTCTCAGGGACGCGTCAAGCACGTGCACGTGAGCACTCTAATCTCTAGTTCTTGCAATGCCAGGACATACGCCGCATAGAACACCTCTTAAGCGTGTCTCCCAAGGATCTCTCTTCGCGCTCTCGCGATCAGGTAACAATCCTGATGCACCTCATGGCCTTGGTTTCATCGAGCCTGTAATGGCAGAGCTAGTCGACGAAGTTGAGGCGCTGCAGGCGAATGTAGAGGGCCTAAGGAACCTTAGCAACTCTCTGAAGACCTTCAACGAGAGCTTCGCAAGCTGGCTATATGTCATGGACATGAACGCGCTCACGGTGGACTGGCCGCAGGTGAGCCCTGGTACTTCATGATGATCGAGTTCCTCGACTGATCTCTGGTTGATCTGCCAGGCTCCAACAGACGCGTCGTTCCAACTGGCTAAGCGACGAACAGGTGAGTTGTATAATAAATAAATTATGCGCCCGAGATCATGCTGACACACTTATTAGAGGAAAACGCTCGTTTGGCTGAAGAAGCTGCTCTGAAAGCAGCATCAGCCGTCCCACCGCCGCCAGATTCAGAGGCAGACAAGACGACGTTCACCGAAAACCCAGAGTTTGAAACGACGTACACTACGAATGCTACGACAAGAAATGCTTCTACCAGCATTGCGAAGACTGCATCGACAGGTATTCCCAAGAAGAAAGCTAAACCAAAGCTCACTGCAAGGGAGAAAAAGGAGCGATCAGTGAGCATTGATACAAGGGAGATTCTTCTTTTGATTTTTGATCGTTCTTGCAGCTTTTACTTGAGAAAATAGTAATGTCTCTTCCTCTCGAGTTTCGGGGTAGTGATCCGGTACGTATACTCAATGATGGTACGAGACTGTTAATTGAAGGATAGACGCTCTAGGGTCTTCGACGTAACATGGAATCTGTGATAGAATTCATGATGGACAGCGATGGACGAGGCATCAAACGTTGGTGACTTCTTCGTTGCAGTACATATTGGCTCACTAGTCCTTGCACGCAGTCATCGAGTTCATCAAACCTCCCGATCTCAACCAGGCACGGGTCAACAAATGTTTGATTGCTTTAGTGAACCGGAAAATTGTCCAAAAGGAAAACAGTACTGTATGTCACAGCCATTCGAGCAAAACTGCGTTCTCCTAATCTTCGAATAGGGTACAGTGCTTTACCATTGGACTGGATTATCATGAGATCCGGTGTAGTGATGTATGGATGTTATCCAACATCCCTGGTTCTCTTGCCCTCTTAGATTTCCGCCATATTCGTTTTATCTGCGGTGACCACGCATGGCTTATTCAATCCGATCAATGCGAGGTGAAGCGAGGAGCATTTCGGACACCAATAATGATACCGCCAAGAGATACATACTCATCAGGAAAGTTAAAACCGTACCGTTAATACCTTGACCAGATCGGGTCTTGAGGGTTGCTCTGGGCCAACTCTGGGCTGCTAGATATTCATTGGAAATTCATTCATTAAACAAGGTTTACATGAAATAATTAAACAAGTTGGTCCCAGGAACGATTGCGTGCGTCAACATGTCGGCAACACGGTCATGGTATGGATCATAGACTCTCCATCACTGATCTCCAAGTTATTCGTCTTCTTTACGGACGTATCTCTAGATGCGAACCCCTCAGGGTCTTGTCTCATCATCTCAGCCCTGATGTAATCCCTACATTATCTTCATGAGAGCGGCATTAAAGAAGTAATTTGGTCATCATATACCTTGTCAGATGAATACCGGTATCACGAGCAATTAGCTGTTTGATCATCCGAGGGCCGAGCTTCTTTTCCGGATCTTTCGACATCTGGGTGAGCACGAGCTGTCGCTTGACCGTCTCTGGCAGCTGTCGGGTGGTCACACCACTTGCATAGAGACCCAGAGCTCTTCGTCTGCGAGCTACCGAGCTTTCACTGAAGTACACCATTACTTATCAAGGTACAGAAGAGCGCAGAAAATGCATACCTCAGCTTGATCCCGTGCTCGTCATACAGGAGTTGACTTATCTTCTTCTTATCAAATATCTCTCTCCGCTGATAGTCATACAGAAGCTCCGTAACCCGATTGTCGTTCTTTGGGGCTGCAGACGGTGAACACGCTATAAAAAGCAGAAAGGACGGATACGTACGACAATCCTTGTATTGATTCCTCCCGGTTGGGTTTCGATTATGCGGTTTTGTCGAAGTCGTTGCGGAAGGACCTGACATGAGTCGAGAGTAGGGACGTTAAAGGAGTCAATGAGAAGTTAAGATGCCCGCGCTCGAAAGCAAGCGGCACCTACTACATGTGCGATGACTGTGCAACGAGTTGGGGGGCTCAACCCGAATTTGGGTTCCTGAGGTGGTTGTTTGGCAACGGCCTCTGATCCAAACAACTGCTGAAATTAGTAGCTCTGTGGGCGTTAGATCATCGTCATCCGATGATCCCAGTCCCTGTCTCAGTCACATTCCAAGTCTGCATAATCTCCAATGGTTTCGCCTATTGTAGGCGCCAAGAACTTGAAGCATGTACAATTATTCCGATGAATTGAATAAGTTCCCTCGTAGTATCAGTGCAGCTGGCTGGCAGCTCTCGATCACGCTGAATACAGCGTACGACAGATTCCTCATCCCTTCAATATTCATAAGGTGTCGCGCATCTTCTCCGTGCATTCTTGCATTTGTCTAACAGTAGCAAGCCAGGTTTTCAATGGACGAACAGGCTGAGCCTCTAATCCCACGATATCTCTGTCGAGTCTTTGACGAGCAGTCTTGTAATCAGTTCGACCCTAACTTGGGCTTCGTAGGTAAAATATCCAACGATATCTACAATCCCAAGCATCCGAATACTCTGCGTGAGCTAAAATGGAACATGGATTGGGACAACCGAAATCCAACTCCCTTTATATCTGTGACAGCCTCATGGGGGAAGGCTCGCGAGTATGCTGCGCAGAGGGTGGACATGGGAAAGCGCACTGTTCGCATTGCAAAGATCGATAGTTCGCAACTGGAAGCAGTAGGCGTCTACCTGGATGTGCCTTCTTAGTCGAACACCTGCAAGTGAGCGTAAGCCAATCCCAACCACATCATGTACGACAACTTATAGGGTCAAAATAGAAATAGGTTTCAAACTTGAAAAAAAATAACTTCTTCCGGGCTGGTACATATCATGGAGGGTACTTCCAGGAATGATATGAGCCAACAATCAAGAAAATCGGCGGTTCGGTTATGGAGATATGGTCGAAATACTCACTTTTGAGCCCCCTTGACATATCTCATTATTGTCGACCTCCGGATGCTCTGGGACCATTCCCAATCGATTCATAAGCCTCAAATACCCCAGGACAGATGTTTGCAGTATCGGTATTGAGGCAGAACACCGGTATAGTCACATATAGGAGGTCAGGAGGGGGGGGAGGACCCTGTATATCTCAGGAACATGATTTTTCCAGCCAAATCTGGCTCGACCATCGTGTTCAGAGGGCTCAAGAACCCCCAGGAAAAATACTTATAGGGTCAAAATAGAAATAGGTTTCAAACTTGAAAAAAAATAACTTCTTCTGGGCTGGTACATATCATGGAGGGTACTTCCAGGAATGATATGAGCCACCAATCAAGAAAATCGGCGGTTCGGTTATGGAGATATGGTCGAAATACTCACTTTTGAGCCCCCTTGACATATCTCATTATTGTCGACCTCCGGATGCTCTGGGACCATTCCCAATCGATTCATAAGCCTCAAATACCCCAGGACAGATGTTTGCAGTATCGGTATTGAGGCAGAACACCGGTATAGTCACATATAGGAGGTCAGGAGGGGGGGGAGGACCCTGTATATCTCAGGAACATGATTTTTCCAGCCAAATCTGGCTCGACCATCGTGTTCAGAGGGCTCAAGAACCCCCAGGAAAAATACTCCTGAAGGACAGGCAAGTCATATGAAGTCTAGAAAAATCGATCTTTGGGTGGGGAAGCATGGCAGTGGTGGTCAACTTTGGAACATGATTTTTAGAGCAAAATCCGGCTCGACCAACGTGTTCAGGTGGTTCAATACCCTCTAGAACGAGTCCTACATGAAGCCAGACAAGTCATATGAAGGCTAAACAAATCAATCTTTGGGTGGGGCACCATGGCACTGGTGGTCAACTTTGGAACATGATTTTTAGAGCAAAATCCGGCTCGACCAACGTGTTCAGATGGTCTAATAACCTTTAGAATGAGTCCTAGCTAAAGCCAGACAAGTCATATGAAGGCTAAACAAATCAATCTTTGGGTGGGGCACCATGGCACTGGTGGTCAACTTTGGAACATGATTTTTAGAGCAAAATCCGGCTCGACCAACGTGTTCAGATGGTCCAATAACCTTTAGAATGAGTCCTAGCTAAAGCCAGACAAGTCATATGAAGGCTAAACAAATCGATCTTTGGGTGGGGAAGCATGGCAGTGGTGGTCAACTTTGGAC